>JAJIBD010032968.1:0-64778 GCA_021461705.1 Cryptotis parvus | reverse complement strand
AAATGTAACTGAAATGGGACAGTGAGTTGCTGAGCATATTTATTTATTTTTTAATCTTTTTATTATACCACCGTGAAACATACAATTACAAAGGTGTTCACAATTGGTTCTTGGTAATACAGTATTCCAGCACCCATCCCCTCCACCAGTGCCCCATTTCCACCACCAATGTACCCCACCCCCCCACCCACCCCAGGCTGCCTCAACAGCAGGTAGCCCTGTTTCCTCTCTTTCTCTCTCTTCTCTCTCTCTCTGTCTCTGCATTTCTCTCCCTCTTGTTTTACATATTGTGGCTAGCCCTGCAGATATTTAGAGTTTAAAACTTAAGTCTCTTTGTGTATATTCAATGGTGAGTTTTAATTTGCCATTACCATTTCACACATTTAGTAAAACACTGGTATCTATTTATATCCTATTAATGAATGCAGTCATTCTATATCTGTCCTTTTCCTTCTGACTAATTTCACTCAGCATGATAGTCTCCATGTCCATCCATTTGCAGGTAAATTTCATAATTTTATCTTTTCTGACAGCTGCATAGTATTCCATAGTGTAGATGAACCACAGTTTCTTTGCTGAGCATATTTAAATGGACAAAATATCTATTAATTTATGTTAAGAAAGAAAACTATGCAGAATCTGCCAACTAAAAATTAGGTAAATTATTTTTCAAACTAACTTATATTACCCTACGGCACATAGTATCCAATGCTCCTTACAACAACTTATTATGTGAAATGTCATAATGGGAGAATTGATTCTAGAAATTCCAAGAAGCAATGCAATAAAGAATAGTAGGAGCCGAAACTGTCTCCTTTGATACAACAGGAATATTTTAATCTTATGTGACAAGTAACTTAGTTGTGTATTTAGGCAGCCAGGTTTGCCATTATTACATTTGGGTTTCTTTCATAAGGCAAAAGAACCTGATTCTTATATATGTGTCTTTATTTTATTTTACTTTTTTGTGGTGAGGAAGAGCCCAAATCTAGCAGTGTTGAGGGTCAATCCTAGTGGTGCTTGTGGAACCACTTGTTACTGAAGGTCAGGGTTCAAACCTGCCTTTGAACTATCTGCCTGGCTCACAGTATGACTTTTGCAAGATTCACTTTTCTGAGCCTCTCTCTCCTTACAACCACACCAGTAGGAGCATGACGAGCAGGCAGACACTCTTCATTTATGTATTTATGAATACATAAATTTATGCATTTATGTACCATAGGGCAAAAGTTAATTCTATGGTCATCGAGGTAATAAATCAATTGGTTATGACTTCAAACTACATTAGTCATTGCTATAAGCCTAATTATACCAACACTTCAGGCAATAAAGCGATGACTACCAGGAAATTTTTTTATGGCTTTAACTTTTCTTGTACTCTATATTTAAAAATTTGTGGTGCACATAAATAACTCCAGTATATTAAAAATGTGATCTGGGCCGGAGGCGATAGCCCAGCAGGTAGGGCGTTTGCCTTGCACGCAGCCAGCCCATGCTGGCCGGGTTCGATCCCCGGCATCCCATATGGTCCCCCGAGCACTGCCAGGAGTGATTCCTGAGTGCAGAGCCAGGAGAAACCCCTGAGCATTGCCGGGTGTGACCCAAAAAAGCAAAAACAAAAAATAAAATAAAAAAAATAAAAATGTGATCCATCTAAACATAACCTTTACAGGTGAGGAGTCACTCTCAAATGGTTGGAAGGAGACACAGAAAATACTATCTCACATGAATATAAAAATATCTTACATAAATATTAAAGTTTTCCTTTTCAAAACAGTTTTATGTTTAATCATATCAGGGAATTAATCAAGAAAAATACATATATCATAGCATATTGTGAGTACATGATATAATATTATATACTAATCCTATACTAGACTTACCAACCATACTTATATAATTATTATTTGAGGTCCAAAGAAATGTGAAGATTGTACATCTCTAAAGTAATAGGAATATCTATTTCGATGATATCATAGTTGACATTTCAGAGAATAATCTAAAGCACAGAAAACATTATTAAGAATTTTCTTGTACATATATTCCAACTTTACTCTGCTAAATTAAAACAGACTTGGGAGAAGTAAACAATGACTACCTCATCAAGATTTGGAGCCCTTGATATAGTCTTAAATAAAATTCTCCATTATATTTCCCAGTATAAGAATTTTTAAAAGGACATCAGAATAATAATACAGTGAGTAAGGAGTTTGCCCTGCACACTGCTGACCTGAGTTCAATCCCCACGTCCCACATGATCTCCAGAGCAGCCCCTGGAGTGATTCCTGAGCAAAGAGCCAGGATTAACCCTGACCAGCAGTAGATGTGAACCAAAAATTAATTCAAAAGAAGCATACGAAAGACATTGAAATGTTAACATGCTTGGCTTTATAGGAAATATATTTTGAGGATAATGACAACAATGCTGATAATTGGCAAATGACAGATGACAAAGAAGATATATACCTATTTTCATGATTACATTTTCTCTGAGGCTCAAGAATAGCTGTGCATGAATACATACAGGTGCTTTGTTTTTGTTTCTTTCCTACTGTTTATTTGGAAAAATAGCAAAAGGCAGGTACAATCGCCCAAGCATTTGCACAATCATAAAGTTTGAGTATTAGTACATAACACAAACAGATATGTTCAGTTCTCTCATTTAAGTAAGTAAGATATCCAATTCTCTAAGGGACTGAAAGATCAATATATTTTGTGATGATTTAATTATCTTCTTTGACTAGGCAGAATAATGGATGGAGCCTCAGGGAATGAAGTATCCGCAAAGGAATTTAAAAGCATGAGGAACACTAATAATATTTTTTATTCCAAACAAATAATGGGCAGTAAACACTTTAATGTGTATAAAGTTCAGTTGAAAAAATATTTGAAATAAAATATGCGAAAGTTGTCTGACCCTGTTTAGTCATTTTATATATATATATATATATATATATATATATATATATATAAATTGAAACAGAATCTTATATCAATTTTGTCATATAAGAACCATCTAGTAAAAGATGTACATTTTATTCATGGAATAGCCATTGTCACAAGCTAAGGAATTTCTTCCAAAAGCACATTTTATCTTTAAACATGTTAAAGCATTGATGGAGAATCAATGATAATGCAGCACTACTTTTTAAGACATAGTCTTTTTTGAGACATAACAGTTTTACACAACTGTGTATATTTCAAGAGTGAAATTATATGCCTCCTCAAAAAATATTGATAAGTTTGACATCTGTCTAATGGAACTGATTGTCAATTGATACAAAATTTAGATGAAGGCTCTAAAGGCCGAATTCACTAAAATGGGTAGACTATAAGTGAGAGATCTTGGAGTCTAAGTTTAAAGTCTGTGCAGTCGGTACAGTCAGACCATCGTGTAGAAACTACTCACACATGACCTAAAAATTTTGGAACCAAATCGCAATTGCATAAACTCTGTCCTTCTTTTAGGAAAAGGAAAACTCAGAAGTGCAGAAAAAGCAAGATGTAGAGTCATAGAGAAATTGATTTCATGGTGATTAAGATTTGATTATAATTATAGAATGGAAATATTTTTTAAAATATCATAAACATGTATATATAGATATATCTTACTATACAACAACCACCGTCAAGGTTAGAACTGCTTCTATGCTGTTGGAGAAGTGGTATAGTGTGTAGGGCACTTGCCTCCCAGTGTCCAATTCTAGTTTGATCCCTGGCACCCCAGATGGTCCAGATGGTACCCTGAGCCTGCCAGGAGTGATCACACAGAGCCAGGTAAGCCCTGAGCACAGCTGGGTTCGGCCCCAAACTAACAAATGAAAACTCATAACGCATCTTACTAGTCTTTTGCTCTGAATCCCCCTATTCTAATATTGATCTCATAGACTCATTTTATTAAACACATCTGCCGTGTGTTTTCAGTATTACTGTGTTGGGTTCTGAGCTGCTAGCCTTAGGGTCCAGCACTTTCCCCCATAAGACCCTAAGGGCAGGACCTTTCTTCCTTCCTCCCTTCCTCCCTCCTTCTACTTCCTTCCTTCCTTCCTTTCTTTCCTTCCTTCCTTCCTTCCTTCCTTCCTTCCTTCCTTCCTTCCTTCCTCTCCCTCCCTTTCCTTCCTTCCTTCCTTCCTTCCTTCCTCTCCCCTCCCTTTCCTTCCTTCCTTCCTTCCTTCCTTCCTTCCTTCCTTCCTTCCTTCCTTCCTTCCTTCCTTCCTTCCTTCCTTCCTTCCTTCCTTTCCTTCCTTCCTTCCTTCCTTCCTTCCTTCCTCTCCCTCCCTTTCCTTCCTTCCTTCCTTCCTTCCTTCCTTCCTTCCTTCCTTCCTTCCTTCCTTCCTTCCTTCCTCTCCCACCCTTTCCTTCCTTCCTTCCTCCCCTCCTCCTCCTTTCTCCTCTCCTCCTCCTCCTCTCCCCTCCTCCTCTCCTCTCCTCTCTCCTCTCCTCTCCTCTCCTCTCCTCTCCTCCTCTCCTCTCCTCTCCTCTCCTCTCTCTCTCTCTCCTCTCCTCTCCTCTCCTCTCCTCTCTCCTCCTCCTCTCTCCTCTCCTCTCCTCTCTCTCCTCTCCTCTCCCTCTCCTCTCCTCTCTCCTCTCCTTCCTTCCTTCCTTCCTTCCTTCCCAGCAGTAGTGGCAAGGCAAAGTTTCTCCCAAAACCATCCCTCTCCTTTTTCCGCAGGGATGACGTCCGGCAAGATCTAGGTCTTCTTTATTTGTGCAGGGGGGGGGGGGTGCTGTCCCCCGACATTACTGGGACATAAAACTTAGACTCATTGAAACTATAGTGAGCTAAAGCAAGGCAGAGCTTATGCAAATACCATTTGGTTCCAAAGTTTTTAGGACATATACTTCCATCTCATATTGTCAGTTTATAGCTGTGTGGTTGACTGACTGATTGTATCAGGTAAAGAACCAGTACCGAGTCTCTGAACTTCCTTTAAACCTTTCTTCAAACTATTTCCTTGCTCTGTCCTTTTTTTTCTTTCTAGATCACACCCAGTGATGCTCAGGAATTACTCCTGGCACTGCATGGTGGACCATATGGGATCCGGGGATGGAACCCTGGTGGGCCTCATGCAAGGCAAATGCCCTACCTGCTGGGCTATCTTCCCGCCCTTCTTGTTCTGTCCTTAAGCTAGCTCAGCCAACCCTTCTCTCTGCTCCTCTAACTCTATCCTGTCGGGCTCTCTGCTTCTCCAAGTCACTCCTGCCAGCCAGGCTGAGAGTCCAGTCTCAGCTGACAACTCAACTGCTTTTCCAACTCTTTTATGTCCCCGTAATTTAGATATTGGTCATCCTTTTTAAGAAGTACAAGCCATCCCTTTAAGGGATTTCTTGAATCTCTTAAAGGGACTCAACATCATGTTACTTATCACAATTCTTTAAAGAACTAAAAAGAACTATAACAGCTGAAAGCTTTCAAAATGATCTCCAAATTTGTGGGGTAAATTGTTTGTGAATGTGGATCTTAGACCATAAATTCCAATTTTGGGTTACAAAATATATAATGATGACAGTGATAATAAGAATCTCATGTTAGGGATTGGAGCAATAGGGGACTTGCTTGTACTTTGACGAACTGGATTTGGTCCCGGCATCACATATGGTCCTCCAAGCACTAACAGGAGTAATTCCTAAGTACAGAGCCAGAAGTAACCCCTGAGCATTGCTAGGAGTGATCCAAAAAACAAACAATAAAAGGGTCTGAACCTGTGGGTGCTAAATAAATGATTACTGATTATAATATGGTTAAAAAAAGAATCTCATGCTAATTACACTTTCTGTTTTAATTATTATACTCTACAACATCTTTTAATTGCTTTTTCTATAACAATTTATTGTATTTTTTCATATTATAGAAAAAATTCATATGGAAACTTTGAAACACACTCAAGTCCCCAGTTAAAGAAACATAATAATCATTTGCAATGTCACGACTGAAACATACCTCAGGTTTTGTTCAGTTTCTCTATAACCTAGAGACTAGACCAAAAAGATAGGAAGCAGAAGGGCATTTGCCTTCACATGGCTGTATGTTGGCTATATTCAACATGGACTATATTACCTCATATAGTCCCTTGAGTTCTACCAGAAGTGATCCCTGAATGCAGAGCAAGGAGTGAGGCCTGAGCACAGTAGGGGTGCCAAAAACCAAAATAAAATAACAAAAACCCAGGCACTGAATTTGAACCCATCTCATTTCTTTTTGTTTTTCAGTTCCCGACAACACCCTGCAGTGCTCAGGTAATATTCCTGGTGTGATCAGGGGTCCATATGTGGTTCCAGGGATTGAACTTGGGTCTGCAGCATGCAAGGCAGGAACCATAAGCCCTGTTCCCTCTCTCCAGCCTTCATTTCCTCTGTTGGTATTATTCTTATGGTCTCCACTCAGCTACCTTTTTGCTAATCTTGTGGTTGGGTCATTCAGCTCAAATTCTTTCTACCTTTATCATTTTGAACTGTCTAGAAAGGGCCTTATGAGTTTTCCTTTCATCCAGAAAGGCTGCAAGTCCTTCTCATTCCAGACTCATTCCAGAAAAGCCAGAGAAGCCTTATTTCAGTTTTAGCAGATGTACAAGGTTTCTATGAAATCCATCTGCTTACACTTCACTTGCGTAGACACCTCCATGGATATGGGGCAGAAACTCTGTTTTCACTCTCACTTGGCTTGAATGGCAGACACCTGGCCTGCCCGAGAGGGAGATTGATCTGTGTTCCTCCCCAAGATTTAGTACAATATTGTCTTGGCAAATGGTGGTGCTATCCTGGGTTCCTGAAGAGCTCTCCTCCTTAAAGGGCTCATGCCAGCTCCCTACAGGGACTTTTCTGCTCAAAGCACAATGTTATTGATCAGTTTGTACTGTCCACAGGCTTAAACAGGGTATGCTTTATCCCCTCAGCTGGGAAAGAATTAGCACAAAATCAAGCAGAGAACGAGAAGTCATTTCAAAGCAGAAATAAATACAAACTCACTTATTTCAGAGGGCCAGAAAGGCATTAATATGTGTATGTGTTTCTCTGTGTGTGCAGACACATGGCGCATGCATGTGTTAAAAATGAGCAAGTGCAAATTAAGCTTTATTTCTCTCATTGGAAAATTTATGACAGAAATCTCAAGAACAGGCACCATGCTTTAACTTGATTTTTAAAGTATTGAGATAAGTATGCTATTTCGAACTGCAAAGTATGGTAAATGGCATTTTCTTTCTTTAGTAATGCTGAGAGTGGTGAGTGTGATTAAGCCAATTTGAGACGCCATGGGTAGAGAACAGAACAACAGTTAGAAGGAAAGACTTGGAAGTTGCTCTGGCATTTTTATTTGGTGCTTTCTTCAGAACAAAAAAGAAGCAAACGGATTAGGAAATCTTTTCTGATATAATTCTACCCAGTTTCTGTAATTAACTCAAACACCACAGTCAGGTTGCAACATGTCTATGCTCTAGTTTTTCCAATTATAAAATGAGGGAAACTGACCACATTTCCAATGAGCCGGAGATGAGCCAGGCAATGACCAAACTCCTTTCCTCCTGTGTGTGATTCTGCGTCAATGTGAGATGTTCTTCTGCTTCTATTTTTCAGGAAGCAACAAATACATAAGTTGTCAATTATGATAAACTTTCACTTCCAGTTTAGAAGAAGGCACTTCGAGGGCCACATTTCTCTTTGTTCTCTAGGTATTATGTGGCCTTGGGTGAGTTGATTAAGAAAATCCCCTCAAATGCCAGCGTCTTCACAGTGGGAAATGGAATAAGTTCTTGGGTCCAACTAATAATAGAGTGTTCTTCTGATGGTTCATTGAGCAAGATTAGGGGTGAAGATGTTATTCATTATAAACCCCTATATAGGTATGAGAGGCACTTATATCTTTCAGTACATTTATCAAGTAAGTACTGGGCAGTGTTTAGTATTTCTTCCTTAGCTGACCACATGGTTCTGGTTGTGTGATGGATTACTAGGTCCCACTACTCTGACCTACATCTGAAGTGACTGAAGTTTCTCTGTCTTCTAGGGCAGTTTCACACTCAGCACCAGGGAAGGGGAGGGACCAAGACCACAGGCACTGGGAAAATTAAAATCTTGGACTTTAGACTGGTAAAGTCTCCATCACTCTCCTTTCTCCCAGCATGGCACCCCAGGACAAAAGTAACTCCCTGAGATGCAAAGTAAGTAAACTTCCCGCTACAGTAAGTAAATTATGCCAAACAATATCGTTGCTCTGGAGTTCAGACTTGGAGACCAGCATCCCTTGCAGCTAGGTTTGAACAAACTTTCTGGGGCACATGACATGCTACCCAATGGGAAATGACTCCACTTTTGAGTCCTGTTACTAAAAACTGACTGTTGCCTCCTACCCACTCTCTCCTTTTCCTGCTCTGAAAAACTATCACAAATGGATCAGTCCTTAGTCTTAGGAACACAAAAAGAATACATGGCCTCTGTCCTTTCTCTGTTTTGCCTCTGAGTCATTAGGTGAGAGAATTAGCCTAGATTATGGGGTGTGACCTTCCATTCCGTGGGTGTTCAGGCAGCACACAAACAGTGCCCAATGCCTAGACTAATTAATTATTCAGAGCACAACTTTAATGCTCAAAAGTGTCCTGGCTTGGATGCAAATCAGTGTTCCCTGGTGCTGAGCACATAAGAGGCTATTATTTGGATGTGAGCTCATTCTCTCACCCAGGAAATATTTTTGTGCCAATAAGCATTATCATCCAAGTACAATGTTATAAAAGTATTCTCACCTTTGAGCGCCCTGAAGGGCTGAGAGAGTGACACTCTTTTATGTTTTCACAGTGAAACAGGACAGACTCTACAAAACCTTTGATGACAAAGGCACGGGACAAAAGAGGCACTCAGCGTAGTCCTTATTCTTGGTAAATGGCACTTCCAGAGTTGCATTGTCATGACAGAGCAATGGTAACTTTCAAGGAAGGAAGGAAGGAAGGAAGGAAGGAAAGGAAGGAAGAGAAGGAAGGAAGGAAGGAAGGAAGGAAGGAAGGAAGGAAGGAAGGAAGGAAGGAAGGAAGGAAGGAAGGAAGGAAGGAAGGAAGGAAGGAAGGAAGGAAGGAAGGAAGGAAGGAAGGAAGGAAGGAAGGAAGGAAGGAAGGAAGGAAGGAAGGAAGGAAGGAAGGAAGGAAGGAAGGGAAGAGAAGAAGGAAGGAAGGAAGGAAGGAAGGAAGGAAGGAAGGAAGGAAGAAGGAAGGAAGGAAGGAAGGGAAGGAAGGAAGGAAGGAAGGAAAGAAAGAAAGAAAGAAAAGAAAGAAAGAAAGAAAGAAAGAAAGAGAAGAAGAGAGAGCGACAGAGAGAGAGAGAGAGAGAGAGAGAGAGAGAGAGAGAGAGAAGAGCATTTCTACAAATCCCACAAAGGCAGTAAAGCTCTGGCCAGAAGTAAAACAAAAGAGCAAGCAAGGAGACAGTCTTGGAGGGGGATATTTTAGGATGAGACCCTTGTAGGAATTGAAGTATTTTGTTCTTCATATTTGAAAATTTCTCAAAGATCTGGAGCAGAATGTGCAAGGAAAATACTCAAAAGCACCACTCCAGAACTGTCCACTGTACTGACCAGTACATTGGCTGGGCACACAGAGCACTGTAGCCTTGTTGGGGAGTACCTGGGCTGCTCCATTCCCACTTTCTCTCCAGCAGCCCCACCCCACCCATCTGTTTTAGCTGCTGGGAACCTGCATCTTGGTTTTAACCCTCGGTCTCCTTTCGTCCGCATCATGAGGCATTGCACATGGCCCTGAAGTTTCCTCTCCATGTTCTCTTGGCATCTCCATCAGTGTATTTTCTCTGCCACTGTCCAGTCGGTCCTTCTCCTGCCTGTGATCTGCCCTGTCTGCTCAGCTTCTCTTTTGAATGTCCTGAGCTTGGCTCTGCACCCGAGCTCCAGACATCTGACTCCACAGGTCGCTCTTCCTTTTTGCTCCGGGTCAAGATTTCTATTTGGGGGCAAGGGAAAGTGGTCCCTGATCCTCAAAGTCGCCTTTGGAAAACTCCCTTGGGCCCTTCTTCTAACTGAAGCTTCACCCTACAGCCGCCTTTGTTTCCTTGTTCCATAATGTGTTGTAAAAAAGTTTACCCCTGGCTTGTGCTCACTCTTAATTGCTCCTCTCACTCTGCGTGAGCTAAATATGACTATCAGGAATTTTCTTACTTCCTGGCTTCTTCTTCTATTTTTTTTTTTTGCTTTTTTGGCCACACCCGCGATGCTCAGGGGTTACTACTGGCTCTGCACTCAGGAATTACTCCTGGCGGTGCTCAGGGGACCATATGGGATGCTGGGGATTGACCCCGGGTCTGCTGTGTGCAAGATGAATGCCCCACCCGCTGGACTATCGCCCGGCCCCACTTCCGTCTTCTTAATTCCCCTACTTCATTTACTCCCAATTCTTTCCTCCTCCTCCCTTTTCCCTTACCCACTCAAAGCTTGCAATGACATTCTATTCCTGTTATCAACTTCCAACTAACACCTATCTTTGAATTTTTATATGATTAAGATAAGACATTGCATAAGCTAAAAATATATGTCTTCATCTGCTACACTTCTATTTGGAAAATGATTAACGTTGTAACATTAGCTAACAACTCTATCAAGTCACATAATTACCATTTCTTTTGTGATGAGAACATTTCTGATTTTGAAAAATTTACTCTATCTCGACTCCTAACATTCTGGCCTTGAAAGCCCCCACGTCTGCATATATATATAACTTTTCTATTTATTTGGTACAGGAAAGCATTGAAGAAAAGTGTCCACTTCATTTAGTAACCTTACTTTTTTCTTGACCACAAATCTCTGGTTCTCCTCAAGTCTTTCAGAAAATAAGCACGACCTGCTTCTGTCAGGTCAGACAAGTCCAGAGCTCTGAGTTTATGAATAAAGTTTGTTCGGCACACAGCCAATCATATTTGTTTATTGCCTATGGCTGGGTTCAATGTAAGCCTGAATGGAGGAAAACTAAGCATCCAGATACTAGGGTTTACTATTTGACCTGCTGTAGCAAAAATCTGTCAACCTCTTCTATAATTCATTCATTCTCCCTTTCTTCTAGAAAATAGGACCAAATCTCAATTTCTCAACATTTTCAGTACTAGACTATTACTTTCAATGAAACCTGTGGTTCCCAGTTAAACAGAGTGGTAGGCAGGCAAGACCATAGTAATTTTCTATCTACTAGTGACTATGACAGTTTCTGCCAATGAAATCCATCATTTCAATTCTGACGCACCATTTCCTCTTGTCCCAACTGATGAGCATGTTCAGTTTGCTCCCTACTCCTGACCTCATCCTGTAGCATCAATCTAGCAGCTAATCACTTTCTTTATTACCTGCTTTTTCCTTCTGGGCTCTGTCTCCTTCATTTGGACACACTAAATCCACCCACATGCAGAAATTCTTCCTCTGAGTCTCACATTCCCCTTCAGCTACGATCCATCTTTTACGTTCTTTACTGAAAAGCTTCTCAGAGTTGTGATCATCCCACGTCCTTTCCTGAATTCATTCCATCCAGACATTTGTCCCATGATTTCAACAGACATTTCTCTCATTGGGGTGAACAAGAACTTCCAACCTGCTTTATAGATTTTTAAGCTTTTTTCTCCTTCCCTGATTGATTAGCAGCTCTGAGAGTGAATTCCTGCATTCCCCAAACACTCTGCAGGCATCTGTTATGGTCCTTGGTGTGATTTCCTTCATTACTGGTTACTCCATTTTCCCTCCTTGATCTTACACACACACACACACACACACACACACACACACAAGCACACACACATATGGCCTTAAAATTTATTTTATACTTGGATCACATTACGGTAATAATCATGCCTTACCTGTCATTAATAAACTTTTAAAAAAAATTCTGTGCTAATATATTTTGTAGTTTACATGAAGTAGTGAAGGTCTATATATGTAAGAAATTTCCTCCACACTTTATTTAAACACTGTAGCTTATAGTTGTCCATGATGATTTGTTACATTCATTTGATATTACAACATCAATCGAATCACCGTATCACTTTCCTTCCACCATTGTCTACAATTTATACAACCATGTCTCATGCCTGTCTTGTAGCAGGCCTACAAAATTAATTTTATGTTTCTTGTTACCAATAAATTGCTAAAGGAATGATCAAAACATTTTTCCTTAGAATAAAATTAGTATAAATTGCTGTATCTCACCACGGAGACAGTCATTCCTTGTCTGAGGGATTAGTAAGGTGTTGTGACAAGGTAAGACTTCTGTATCATTTTTATCAGCCAGGACTGTTTGTCTTCTACATTACATCCCATCCAATTGCCCACTAATCTTCAGTGTGTGTTGGACTTACTCCAAGGAGCCACCCCCCTCTCCGTCATTACATTTACTCTGGAGCCTTTAGGTGCCATCTAGCCTCTGAATCTCAGATTTCTCCTCTGAGACCCAGTCTCAGAGGGGCTCAAAAAGAACCATTTATGGGACTCAAAAAGAAAACAGAAAGAGATAAACTCAAATTAGAATTTCTGCTACCCAGCCTTCCACAAGATCTTCCTAATATTGTTCTCCACCTAGGAAACAGGCAACTCTTTTCTTACCGTCCCAGAGTCTTGCCTTGGTTTTACCGCCTTCTCTGGAATCTTATTATTTCAAAAGCTAATTATTCATATACCTGCAAGCCTCTTGATCAGGACCCTCAGGCTCGTTACTCATCTCCAGCTATGCCACCCCTGGCTCCATGTTCTAGCTATACAGCTCTAGGTTTGAACGTCGAGAAAGGCTTTGACCCTAGGGGCATCGTATTTACGTGTTCTTTCTCCTCCTTCTCTGATGATGATTTATACCTCCACCTTCTGGTTTTATACTTCTTCTTAGTTCTTAATGCTATCTGACATACAGAATTATTATCATATATTGGTCTGTATTCCTCTACCCATTAAAATTTAAACTTTATAAAATAGGAATATATTTTCTTCATGGCAATACCCCCAGCAGTTGGAAGAGATCCTGGCTCAAAATACGTATCAAAACACATTTCTTTAAGAAGAAATTCACTTTCATTCTTTAAAGAATGCAAAAGTAAGCAGACATACAATAGCTAGAGGAGAGAGAAGAATCAGGAGACTTTCTCAGAAAAAACATTCTCTCTTCTCTGGCTCCAAATGCTAGTAAAAATAGCCATAGGACTATGCAGTTATTAATTTATATTCTCTTCAGTAAAGAATAAACTATCAGTTCTGAAAGATTTTGTTATGGGAGCTGTTGAGGAAAATTGAGTACCTAGCATATTTTCCTTGCTGTGAATTGAATTTGAAAAGTCTCTTGTGATCCTAAGTCTATCCTAAAGAGTTGACTTGGTTCACAGACAAGCCCTGTAATTAAAAAAAAAATTATTTTATCATTTAAAATTGTATTTGGTTTTTGGCTTATAATACTATAGTGGTTTCTCATGGACATTATTCTCACACTATGGCCTCCAGTCTTTCACTGGTGTCTGTCTGCTCCACAGCCTATGAGATTTATGTCCAGGTACAGTGGAATAATATCCATGTGTCTGGTTGCAATTGTGTCTCCTTCAAAACAGTGACCAGGAAAGTCCTCACTCCCACAAGAAGAGAATCCAACTCACAGACGGCAATACCCTTGGTCACTCTGTGCTACCAAAGTGTTCACTAGAAAGAAACAAATTTTCTCCAGGTACAGATTTGCATATGGAGATGCCATGCAAACCACAAGTTTTCTAGAATACCCCCTAAGTTCCTCAGGCAGTGACACATCCTGCCAGAATTCTCCACAATCTATCTCCTTTGTGCTATGACCTGTACTTTGCATGGATGCTGTAGTATACAAAAACAGCCTGTAGTTAGTGTTAGGTGGAGCCTAAATGTACCCAACCCAAAGCTAGTCCAAAGCAAAGATACTCTCGTTTGGGCAATGATGACAGTATGGCACACATGTTTGAAACTGGAAAGCTGCTTAGGAGTGGTCCGTGAGGGCTTCATGAGGATGACCTCTAATGACAGTAAGAGACCACTTTCATGAGGTCACAAGGTGAAAGTCATTGCTGGCAGAAAGTAGTCAGTGCTGCTACAAAGCCTTCTAGTCATTAGTTTTCTATGGAAAACTATGAAAGATAATAAATTAATTAATGGACAATTAGTCCATCATTGCCTATAAGTTATTAAAATTAGTTGTAAAAATAACAATTACAAAATCAGTAAGCCATAATTATGGTAATGTGAACAATATGGGCAGAGTGAGTTCAACAATACCCATACGAATTCCCATCACAGGAAGATGTTCCTCTTGTCTCAGTACACATACAATGCTTATTTATTTTTAACACAGCCACAAGCATGCTTCATTATCTGTATTCTTTATGAGAGAAATACTCATAAGCTAGGCTTCAAGCTGAGTATTCATAATTATACAGATTTATCTAGTAATTCTGGAATTCTGTAGGAAGTCTATTAATTTACATCCGACAAACATGGTACTTTTGTCTAATTTAGATTATATTTTGTTTTAAACACTTAGAAAAAAATCATAAGAGTAATCAAGAGAAATCCTAATTCCTTTAACTCCCATGTCCACTCACACACAGAGTCAGAAAGCAACAACATTATTTCCAGTTTATCCTTCCTGTGATTCTGTTTGCAAAAATACTCATAAAATATTTTCACTTCATCGTTACTCTAGCTCTTACACTAATCTAGTCCTTTAGTATGGACTAAAATGGATAGTTTACCCTACAAACTGTCCTATATAAAAATACAGAAACTTAAAAAAAAATTGAACAGTTACATAGAACTCTATGAGGATGGTATTCAATGATTTATTCAACTAATATATTATGATTTACTATTTGGAAGTTCATACTATGTATGGTTAAAACTGGTAGCTAATTGAACAGAAAGCAGCATCTGGATGAAGGGGCATGAGGAGGAGAGGGCAGAGAGAAATTATCTACCTCCTATATCAGATATAAAGAAACATCATAATAGAACAAAAATGGCCAAAGGCAACAGAACTAGAATTGGTCTAGAGTTTGAGATTCTTGAGGGTGGGGAGAAAAGGCAGGGGGCAGCGCCTTAGGATATAGCTGGTGGGAGGTGGACATTGTTGAAGAATATAATGTTGAATGCTAACACGTGAAACTTTTCCATTAATAATTTTATCAGTCGCAGTGTCTCAGGGGGGGAGGGTGGGGATGGGGGAGTTTTGGGATAGGGGGGGGTGTGGAGGGGGACCACCGGCCCCCCCTTTTGCGAGAGGGTTGTGGGTGTTATGGGTTTTCGATGGCGGGGGGCGCAGATCGTGCATAAAAATAGAAGGAAAAGCTGCAACTGTCAACTCAAAACTTTTAAGAATACTTCAAGGATTTTAAATTTAGGACAGGGATGGAGAATTAGTGCAGTGGATGGTTGTCAGGGTATGATGGGTGCCATGACAAAAATCCGGGAGCAGGGTACAGGGATCCCCTTCTGCCCCAGGAGACTGACAGCTGCAGACAGAGAAAGACGTGAGAATCCAGCAGAGTTTCCAAAGGCTTTACTCACTTATTCTGGTATTGAATTCATTAACAGGAAAACCCCAGACTTTAGGTTCCCTAATTGGGCCCCAGCCACATGTAGGTTTAGAATCCTAGACCAAGATGGTCACTATCATGTTCCAAGGCCCAACAGGGAAGAGAGCAGAGAGGCAGAGGGAAAGGAGGAAGAGAGGGAATAAAGGCAAAGGCCAAAAAGGCATGGAAGCAAGCAGGCTACAGCTTTTATAACTTTTCAGTCCAGACCAGGCCACATCAATGGAAAGCAGTTAGGGTCAATCCCCTCAGGTAACTTCTCCCAGGACCTTGCCCATTGGAATGTTAATATTGCCCAGTCAAGGCTGCAGATCCTTGGTAAATGGGGAAGGGGGATCTGAGATGAACCGTATCTCAGAATACAATGGTATGAATCTGTACCAAAGGATATTCTATAGCCAGGTATATATTTCTCCAAGCCTTTACAAGAGTCTCATCTTTACTGCATAGTTTTTTGTTTATTCGCCTTTAGACTTATTAGAGAGCCATGTGTGCTTGCTTGAGGCAAACAGCATTTCTCTCTGGTCTAATTCCTTAGAGATGGAAAGTGGCCAGGCAAATATACTAGTAAGATCTATCTAGTCCTACAATTATTGTGGTAGCATGAGAGAAAAAATATTTATACCAGCTAACACAGAATACTTGGTAAGATATACTGACACATATCAAACTGTTTTCTGCTCCTTATCTACAAAGTGGCCTGCAGAAGGTAACTCCAGGCAAGATGCAAAGGCTCTGGGCAACAGTGTACTGCAACAGGTATTCACTTGCTTTGAGTGATGGTTTGATACCTTGAGTGATGGTTTGATATCCAGCCCTCTGTATGGACCCTTGAGTAACCCTTATAACCTTTATTATATATAAGTAACCCTTTATTTATATAAGTAACCCTTATCTGTACAGAACCCTGAGTAACCCTTATTATTGCACTTAATTATACATAAAATATCAGGGACATACAAATAATATTTTAGGGATATTAACATTATAATTAATTTATCAATTTTTTTCTCCCAGATGCTATAGTATCTTTTTTTTATTATTTTTTGGGGACAAGAATTAACTTTTTTTTATAAAACAAGAGTCCATTCGCAATAGAACTGTTCCTTTTAATAAACATCTGCCTAACTAGGAAATCCAAATTTCTTCTAGTGGTTCTAAAGCAGCAAAGTTCTGAAAGATTTTGTAAAGAAGGCAGGAAAAAAATCCTACGTAATCAAACCAAGGTTGATGTTAGCTATTGAGCAAGCTATGGAAATCCATTACCCGTGAAAGAACTCTGTAAAATGAAAGAAACAGGATTACTGGGTTCTTTTCTATTCATCGCTCCCAAATGCATCAACACATTATCTTGATTCTCTTGGTATCTAGCAGACAAGTGGAAAGAATTTCTGGCTAAGACAGATTGATCAAACCAGCTGACAATGGACAGGTCATTTCATTTCTGTACCACAGTCTTCCACAAGTCATGAAAGGTTAATAAGTCTCATCCTTTGGAATTCAGGAGTGCCCAGAGAAAAATACAGCTTTTCTTGTAAGACTTCAAAATGTAGTCAGGATCAGGGAGGTAGTTTCCAAGGCTGAAACACATACACAATTCCCAGCCCTCAGTTCCAGCTTGCATGGCCCCCTGAGTACCACCTACTATTGCCTTACTGCCTCCAACACTGCTAGAAATACCCCTCAATAAAGAAAAGCAAAACACATTAGTGGGGGACAAGAGAAATAGTACAGTGTTGCAGTACACTGCTGCCCAGAGCCTCTGCATTTGCCCTGGAGTTGCCTCCCTGCAGGTCACTTTGTAGATAGGAGGAGGACAGTTTGAATGTGGCAGTTTATCTTACCATGTATTCTATACTGGCTGGTATAAATATTCTCTCATGCTGCCACAATCATCATGGGACTACCTAGATCTTACCAGTATATTTGCCTGGCCATGTTGGATCTCTTAAGTAATTAGACTAGAGAGAAATGCTGTTCGCCTCCAAGCAAGCAAGCATGGCTCTCTGATAAATCAAAGACTGATATACAGAACAACCATAAAGTAAAGATGAGACTCTTGTGAAGGCTTAGAGAAATATTTAACTGGCTATGGAATATTCTTTGGTACAGATGCATGCCTTTGTATTCTGAGATACAGTTCATCTCAGAAGCCCCCTCCTCCACTCTACCCTGCAGACAGATCTTGGCTAGGTAACATTAACATCTTAAAGGGCCTAGGTGAGGTTGTGGGAGAAATTACCTGAGGGAATTTGACCCTGATGGCTTTCAATTGAAGTGGAACATCTGGGTTGCAGGGATATAAAACTAGTCTTTCTCCTCTTGGGATTTCTCTTCTTTCCTGCTGGCATTCCCCTTCTTGCCTCTTCATCTCTGCGGGGCCTTAACACGAAGTGGCAGCCATCTTGGCCTACACGTGGCCATGGCCCAGCTGGGAAACCTAAATTTGGGGTCTTTCCTATTGCTAATTTATAAACCAGAACCTGTGTTAAGTAAAGCATTTTAAAACTTCACCAGATTCTTCATTCTTTCTCCATTAGCCGGCTGCGGATCCCCTGGGAGAGAAGGGATCCCGCCCTACTCCCAGATTTTGTGCAGGGCACCTCAGAATTTCCCCACAGTACAGGATATTTGCCTTGCATGTGGCCAACCCAAGTTTGATCCCCAGCATACCATATTGTCCTCTGAGCATGGTCAGTAGTGACCCCTGAGTATAGAGCCAAGAGTAATCCCAGAGCACAACTGATGTGACCTCCCTAAAATTAGTTAATAATTGTGCAGTGAGTAAACTTGAGTATTTTATGAGATAAACAAATTCAAATAGCCTGTAAATGTTTAAGATATAATATCCCATATTTTCATATTTTAGCATCTCAGGCAATAAACAATATACAGTAGTAGGATTTAAATTTTTCCAAATATTATAGGCCATCATTCAAAACTTTAATTTCCCCATCAGAATGTGAAAAATTTTTCAGATAACATTGTAGGTTATATTGAGACTTTCAATAAAGTGATTGACCTAGAGTTTCCCTTCAGCACTTCATGCTCTTAGGGAGAAGAAATCAAAAAGAAACTGGCCAAAAGAGTGCTGCTGCATGATGTTGAATAGAAATTCTTTAGCCAAAGATTATATCCATTGCTTGTACTGATTGGTTAATTATAATGCATTTAACCTAGTACAAAACATCTGGTCAATTTGATTGAGTCCATTATTCAAACTGCCAATTTTTATTGTAAAGAACACTGATAGCCACACAAGGTTCAGAATAACCAACCTCAAATATCTAAATGGCTCAAATTAATCCCTTTCTGCTTTTAGTGAGAATGTTTGATAAAAGTGGTACAGCAGGGCCCGAGTGATAGCCCAGCGCGTAGGGCGTTTGCCTTGCACGCAGCCTGGCCTGTGCTGACCCAGGTTCAATCCCTGTCATCCCATATGGTCCCCTGAGCACCGCCAGGAGTAATTCCTGAGTGTAGAGCCAGGAGGAACTCCTGAGCATCGCCAGGTGTGACCCAAAAAAGCAGAAAAAAAAACACCTGGTACAGCAGAAATATTCAAGGACAGATTATCCAGTCATACTACATCCTATATACTTAAACTAAAACAGGAATAAAAAACATGTGGTCCAAAAAGCATTGCCCTTCTTCCCGTGCCTCCATTGGCAGGCACGGTTAGGTCATGGCAAGGAAAGACAAAGTCATCTCATCTGTGTCCATATCAGGGCAGTTCTCCCAGGATACCAGGACAAGCTTCCTTCTTTGCTGAGTCAATGGTTTATCTCACACAGTGACTTCTACCAGTGAATACTCTTGACAAACAACTGCCAGAAATATTAATCATAGGAATATATCCCTCACCAGGGAGAGGAGTTCCAGACATTCTGAAATGCATGCTGAAATTGATTTATTGATCATCACCCCTTCCTTCATTGTCGTTATCCATTAAATTAAGCATTTGGAAAGTAGATAAAGGAATAAACACAATAGTCTCTCAGTATCCGTACTGCAAACCATATACCATATTGCCCAGAATAAGAGAGAGGGAGAGAAAGAGAGAGAGAGAGAGAGAGAGAGAGAGAGATACTGGGGACTTTTCTTGTGAAAAATGTACACTGGTTGAGGGATGGGTGCTGGAATATTGTATGACTGACATCCAATCATGAACAACCTTAAAACGCTGAATCTCATGGTGATTCAATAAAAAGCCTTTGACTTGACTCTACACATTATTGTCAATTGCCATGTCATCTTATAAGACCTGTAAGCAGCATACATTAATGTGCTCATCATTTCCTCCCGTTTAATAACGTATGATAACAAGGCTCAGTAAACTCAAACTTATAGTCCCACATAGAAGTAATTTGCCCACTACCAGAGAACTATTCATTATTAGAAACAGTACAAATACATGCCATTCATCCGTAGAACAGGTATGACTACTAATTACTATGCCATTGAGAGTAAATATATAAAAACACAAACAAGAAAATAAAGTTAGCATGAATACACTCATCAATAACCCATCATCACATGGCTTTTATTAGCTATCAAAACTATCTGTCTTTAAGTACTTTGCCATTTTTATTGTGATCACTCTGGTTTGTAAGAGCATAAATGGACACACATTTTAGATTCCATTGTCACCACAACACACCCATCAGAAAAGCACCAATATTGGACATTACAGTCCCCAGGATCCCTTTACCACCTGCCCCTTTAAGGTAAGTGCAGTTCTGTGGCCAGCCTAGGAGCGTGTTTCCACTGGAATATTCATTGTATATTCCTCCCTTTTCTGATTCCTTCTATCTTACAAAAGATTGAGATCACCTGATGTTTGTCTTCCCCCCACTGGACTTGTTCCAATTGTCATGATTTCCCTTCAATTCCAGCCAGGTTGTAGTAAATGCTTTCATTTTGTTCTTACAGTTCAGTATTTCTCCCTGCGAACTCTGCCGCAGACAGTGTCTGCTCTATATCCATCATCTACTGTGGAGCACTCAGGCTCTTTCTACCTACTGACGATTGTAACAGTGCTGCAGTAAGTACTGGGATACTTACAAATCAGCCTGTAATTCTTCTATTCTTAAACTTTTAAGAAATATCTTTACTGCTTTCCAAGCAAGTTTACATTCTCACACAATGAATGGAGATTATTTTTTTCTCTCCTTCCTCCCCAGCACTTTTTTTTTGGTCATTCTCACTGGGGTTAAGTGATATCTTATGGATTCTTCAATTTATAACTGATTTCTCTGTTTCCCTGAAACTCAGTTATGTTGAATTTTGGCCCATGTGTTTACGGATCATCCGGGTCTCTTTGGAAAGCTGCTATGTAGAGAACTTCTCCATGTTTGAAGTCTTTGTTGGCTACTATTGTTAAGTTTTTGAGTTCTTAAGATATCTTGAATATAAGTTATTTGCCAAAAATATGGTGCATGATTGTTCGAGCTATTTTTGATTCCTTGTCTTCCGTTACGTTGACAGGACTTCTTGTGTGTGATTCCAGGAGCAAGGAAGGTTCTGTTTGCCTGACTGATCCTCTTCTACAGATCTTAAGTTTTTCAAGAATAGGGATTTTTAAAATAATTTTTTAAACAGTCATAATCTTTTTTTTCTATATTTTAAAGTTAAGAACCACAATGTATAAAGTTATTGAGAGTTTACTATTAGGCTTCTAATATTTCAACACCAATCCCACCACCAGTATTAACTTATCTCCACCAATATTTTCATGTTCCTCCCTAACTCTGCTATCCCAACCCCCAATGATTATTGAACAATCTTACTGAGGAAGACTCAAGAGAATAAACGAGGTTGCCTTTGAAGGTCTTCACAAAAAATTTACAACTCCACAAAGCTATTTCAAACACTGAAATTCCTCAGAGTGAAAGAATTCAGGCTTTTAGGGAAATTAATAACTAAATTTTCTCATAGTTGAAAAACAACTTTTTGCATGTATTTTGGCATAGCAATGGACAGGCAAAATTAAAATGAGTGCTCATCACTGGAGGATAGAAGCACCATTTTCAAGCAAATAGGCCATGCAGGGATATGGCTCAAATGATAGCATATATGACTTGCATGGACAAGACCCTGGGTTTGACCTATGGCACTGAAGGGACAACTATGTGCGTGTGCCCCCTGCCTGCGGGCGCATGAGCTGCCAATGTGGATCCACAGAGTGATAACAAACAGCAACAGTTGGCTGGTTGTTGATTTTGTGCCTTAGCCCCCTGAAACAATGAATTAGTCTGTAACTTACAAGAACTTATGAATAAATGCTCTACATGGTGTATATCTGGGGAAACAAAAATATGGCCTCTAGAAGCAAAAAGGTTTAAATCTAGGTCTATATGTCTCATTGCGGAAAAATGGTGAATAAACTGATACTTAGTTTTCTACCATCTTTAATTCAGGGCTGATAAAGAGACTGTCTACCACTTTTATAAGGATCAAATGCTTGAATGAAAGAAAACAGAATAATATATGGAACCAGGTAGAGCAGGTTCTTAAATAAAGGCATTTAGTTCAACAGCATCTCATGGTAAGAGAAAGGCCCCATGGGGGATATTCAGGCTCTCCCACACCCATAGTGATATCCTAGCCATTCTGGTTTCTTCCCAGGCCTTAAAGACATGCACAGAGTTTAGTTGGTGTCTATCTCACCTGTCCCAGTGAATGTGAGTTGGAGTGTGAGGGTGAGTGAGAAGCACTGACCTATGGAGAAAGGCCTCTCAGCCAGAGGCCAAAGTCAGACCCTCTTTTTACCCAATGTTGCAGGGCTGGACTCCTTCACCTGAGACTGTCCTGGAGACTGAATGACTGTTGATGACCTTTATGTGCTGGAGTGCTCTGGGTCTGTACAGTGAGATGTTTGGTGATTTTGGACAGCTTCAGCAATTTGGTTCTCATTTGTGTCTGTCTGTGATCAGATTGGTTTCTAGTACAAAGGTTGCCATAAAATCAAAGCTTCCAAAAATCTATTGATAAGTGAGGAATTCTTGTATTCAATATACCTTAGTTAATATCTTCTGATTGATTTCTTAGAATATGAACTATGAAAATGATCTCTGCCTACCTTTGCTTTGGAACTACAAAAGAGTAGAAGAATTCAGACAATAATCACATTTTTACTTTGCATATGTACTTTCTAAGTAGTTGAATTTTGTCTTATTTTAAGAAACCACTGACTGGGCAGCACTCGTTTTTATGTTATAACAAATCCAACCATCAAATCACCCTCATAAAGGAGGGTTAGAAATATTACTTAGCATATTCAGAGTCAAGATCATGCACATTCATCGACACCCACCCTGCAGCAATTTTTTTTCAATCTGGCCCAGGTATGCTGATCCAGAGACTCACAGACATGGAGCAGAGCTGCTACTTGCTCTCCCTGTGCCCAGCCGCTCACAAGGCACCTGGGAGGGATGGCTGGTTCTAGCCCTGGCCCCCTCACCCCAGAAGAGCCTCTCAACAAGCCAGACGACCCCCCCCACTCCATGAGGGCCACCATTTTCTACATCCAGACTTCCCCCTCGTCAGAACTCCACCCAGCAGAGGGAGCCTATCACAGCCCGGCTCATGCAACCGCAAGTGGCCGTGCAGTTCATCAATAAATGCTGTATTTAGAGGTGACTACAAGAGTATGCCACCTGCACGGCAAGCCTGGCAAGCTGCCCGTGTCATATTTGATAAGCCAAATACCAGTAACTAACAATTATATTAGGCCATTCCCATGACCTAATATAATGGTTTGAGGTTCTTTATGTTCCTGGAGCAAGTAGATACCCTTGGGCTCTACTAGCAAAAGATAGGACATATGGAGATATTACTGGTGCCCGCTCTAGCAAATAGATGATGAATGGGAAGATAGTGATAGTGATATTCAGAGTCATACAGTTATTAGAAGTACAGTTCAAATTCACTTCTTTCTGATTCAGAAAACTGTGCTCTAGAGGTGATGTTTCCATTCTAGGTGTTGGAGAGACTTGGGAACGCTTGGTTATTTTTGAAAGTTCTTTAACCTACATAGATTGCACCAATAGCAGTCTATAAACTGAAGTGTGACTGTCTCATGAAGGTATGAAAAAGAATTTGAACATGGTGTTAAGAATAAACAAACACAGAACATTTCAATAAATTCACCCTGTGCTGTGATTACCAGCCTATCACAGCCCAGCTCATCGAGATCCACCCTGCAGCAGTCTTTTTTTTAAATCTGGGCCAGGCATGCTGATCCAGAGACTCAGACATGGGGC
This sequence comes from Cryptotis parvus, assembly GCA_021461705.1. Taxonomy (NCBI): domain Eukaryota; kingdom Metazoa; phylum Chordata; class Mammalia; order Eulipotyphla; family Soricidae; genus Cryptotis; species Cryptotis parvus. The sequence continues at coordinate 40,959 of JAJIBD010032968.1, read as the reverse complement.
AGAGCTGCTACTGGCTTTCCCTGTGCCCAGCCGCTCACGAGGCACCCAGGAGGGAAGGCGGGTTCTAGCCCTGGCCTACCACCTCAGCAGAGCCTCGCAACAAGCCAGACGAACCCCCACTCCATGAGGGCCTCCATTTTCCACATCCGGACTTTCCCTCATCAGAACTCCACCCAGCAGACCAGCCTATCACAGCCTGGCTCATGCTGCCGCTTGCAGCCATGCGGTTCATCAATAAATGCTGGATTTAGAGATGAGTATGCTACCTGCATGGCAGAGCCTAGCAAGCTACCTGTGTCTTATTTGATATGCCAAATACCAGTAACAATTATAGACCTCATTCCTATGACCTGATGGAATGGTTTAAGGCTCTTTATGTTTCTGGAGCAAGCAGGTGCCCTTGGACTATACTTGCATGAGACAGGACATATGGAGATGTTACTGGTGCCCACTTGAGCAAATCGATGATGAACAGGAAGACAGTGATACAGTGATACAGTGCTGTGATTATATAATTTCCCAAACATCACAGAAATACAAGTAGGATTTTGTCACTAAAAGCTCTCCCATAGTTCTGTCCCTACAGTGTGCAGTAAATAAACTCAACCAGAGGAGGAAAACCAAGGTAGGGTATTAATGACATGGGGAACTCATTATGGAACTAGGGAAAATGTTATCCCACGTGTTAAGTGACCCCCTGAACTACTACTGAATAAAAACAGACATATATGAGTAGAGATATGGCTGCTCATTGACAATTCAAGAAGACAACCTTCAGAGCTCTTAATTAGAAGAGAACTAGTCTGCCTTGCTCCCTGCCTGGGGAGATATCTAGCTCCATCACAACACCCCCATGAGTATTCATTTCAGTAAGGTGTGAATTAGCATCTCTTGATGCAAAGGGGTTGTACAGTCAACAACATTTGACAACAGTTTTCTAACCACAGGTCTGGAAAATCAAAATTCTAGGGCACATCAGCAAATTAAAAGCCCTGGGAAGTGTTATGTAAGAACCCCCAGAGGCTCACACCCTATTTGATCACAGAAACCCTTTGTCCCCATAACAGCCATCAGCCTCCTACAGAAGTAGTTATCCAAGACACCTAATTTGGGAAACAGTCTTCCAAGTTATTCTTATCCATCAAAGTGTTGCTGGCTCTCCTTGGAGACTTCAGGTGATTAAGCTGCTAAATGTTCTTTTCATTATTCAGAAGGTAAGAGGCAAGTTCAGGTATTTGAGAAAAGGAAAACTCAGTTCTTAAATTGGGCATTTAAATTCTCCTCTGGTGCTCCCAGACTAGGCTCAGCACCTCCAGGCCCAGAACATTCTCTCTCCCCCACCAGCTTTCCCTGGCCTGCTCTGGAATGTCTTGGAATGTGATTCTGGGGGTGAAGGCTCTGAGGGACTGTGTGCAGGTCACAGTCTACATCAGCCCGAGGCTTCTGGGAGCCAGAGTGCCTTTGGCAGTTGGGGACAGCTACAAAACCCAGGAGTTTCCTCCCCAACTAAGGTCTGGCTCACTGAAACTGGTTACAGGCAGGCTACCAGCTTCATAACACATCCTCACGATACATCTGCCAAATTGAAAGTCCCACAGCTCAGGCCAGAGATGTTGACAGGAGGCTCTGTGTCTCAGCCAGTACATCCTTGGATGGCGAGAGCCTGTCCTTGTGAGGCAATGAGTGTGATCCCTTTTTAATCCCTCCTAAGATGTCATGGCATCCAGGCTTATGGGGCTGCCTGGAACATCCAGTGTGGAGGAACTGTGACATGTGAAATGTTCTTGGATCCTGTCCACAGACTGTCCCATCCTGTTGCCCATCCACAGATTTTGTAGACTGCACCAGGCACTTCAGAGATACAAAGGAGGAACAAAATGGTCTCCCCACCGCTCGTCATGAGCTTGCAAGCTAATGTGGTTAGAATTCACAGGTGTTTTTTTTTTTTGGCTTTTTGGGTCACACCTGGCAATACTCAAGGGTTACTCCTGGCTCTACACTCAGGATTTATTCCCAGCGGTGCTCAGGGGACCGTATGGGATGCCAGGGAATCGAACCCAGGTCGGTCGCTTGCAAGGCAAACACCTTACCCACTGTACTATTGCTCCAGTCCCAGAATTCACAGTTTTAAAAGGATAATTCATAAAGGTCAGAGCTCATCAGTAGCATCAGCAGCAGGGACTGGACTGCAGTTTCTACTGGTGACCATTCAGTTCAGAATGCCTGTGGGCATAAACACAGTGGGAGCAGCATGGTAGGTGAGCAAAGACTTGTTTGAGGGGGTGGATGAAGGAGCAAATCCATCTTGCAGGCTAGGCAGCATGATTTGAACGTAGCATAATTTGGAGCGAGAATCAAAACAGCATCACTTCACTTGTATCACTTGTCTTCCCGTTGTTCATTGATTTGCTTAAGCGGGCACCAGTAGCATCTCCATTTGTCATGTGCTAGTGTAACCCAAGGGTATCTGCTCACTCTAGGGACACTGGAGTGTTCCTCAAATACTCAAACCATACATTTAAATCATGTATCACAAGAACCTCAAACCATACATTTAAATCATGGGAATGAGGTCTATTCTATAATTGTTACTGGTTTTTGGCATATCAAATATGACATGGGCGGCTTGCCAGGTTTGCCGTGTAGGTGGTATACTCTCGGTAGTAGGCCCTCAGTTCATGCATTTACTGATTAATGGCTATGCTGCGCAATGGGGGAGATATCGGCTTTTCTCTTGGGTAGAGCTCTGATGAGCTGTGGAGTTCGGATGTTGAAGATGACTGCCCTCATGGTGTGGAGGTTCCTCTGGCTTCTTGCGAGGCTCTCATTAGGATGACGAGCCAGGGCTAGAAGCTGCCTTTCCTTGCAGGCACCCCATGATCAGCTGAGCACAGGGAGAGCTGGTAGCAGCTCATCCCCATGAAAAAACATGGGACATCACTTCTCCTAAAAGTGCCCCAGCCTCTTCCCCTAAAGCATCATAGTATCATTTCAACCAGACCCAACAACTGGCCCGTGTCAACTCTCTCAGGCAGCAATACTCAACAGGACCATATGGCCATGGGCTCCCAAAACTCGCAGGACAATCGAAGATGAAAACCATACAAATGGGGGGCCATGGCACAAGGCCAGGAGGCCAGTTTGTAGGACCCAGGGGGCACAGGGAGGGAACTAGGCCAGAAAGATACCAGGCTCCCATATAGGTGGAGAAGGTGGTGCCCTGATGCCCCGCTTTGCCTGGCTCTCCCAACTCTGAAATGCCTTTTTGAGCCCTAGAGCCTGAGTTTGTGCGTCACAAATTTTACAGCTCATGGGCACAAAGCATGAGCTTTTGAAGGTCTGAGTCCACCTGAGCCTATTCATGGTGCCTCCTCTCCACAGTCTCAGGGGCCTATGTGAGAAGTTTCATGTTTCGACTTCAGTGAATTCGATTCATTACTAAAGGCTGGTCATGCAGGGGATCTTCCCTCTGGCAGCACGGAGTCATCATTCATCATGGATAATCCCTGTGCAAAGATGAATCAGACCCAGCTTGCTGAGGCCATCAGGCCTTGATCTGGCTCCTTCGTTCTATGGCTCACTTTTGCTTCTCTCTGTTTCAGACCCAGGCAAACACACAGCCTGTGTCACAGGCACAGAGACCTGCCTCTCTTACATTCTTTTGAGAAAGGGGCTGAGACATCTGTGTCTTACCCCATGCTCACACCTATGCTTAGAAGGGAGGCGTTCACTGAACAAGGTGCGAGTCATATTCCAGCCAAGGGTCTAGGGCTAGAAAGATGAATCCTCCCTGAGAATTTTGGCTTAAAAGAAGAGGAGAGAAGAGAGCTGTTTCTTCATAATAAGTGAAAAACTGGAAACATAAGAAAAATCAGTAAATGGCTATGAGAGAGAAGAGATGGTCACAACTCCAGAGTGCTGTGACTCACGTTCAGGGACCCTCACAGTCTAATCTCATAAATGCTGTGTCTATACTCTAAGGCTCTCTCCCAGGGATTCATCAAGAGTAACCCAATAGTTAAAAAAGAGAAAGAGAAGACAAATATTCTGCCAATCTATTCATAGTCCGGCCTCCCCATTCCAAGTACGATCAATCGCACTGCCCAAATAACATTGTTACTGCCTCTCTGGCCACTCATTCCTTCTCAGGCAGAAAGCAGTAATGCCAAGGAGAACCACCTTGGACATCTGGTCCATCAGTTACTAGGCAGAAATGGAGTCATGGATCTCTCCTTTATCTCCTGATCTCCTTATCTTCTTTATTGACTGGAAAGTCTCAAGCAGACTCAGCTATGGGAGCAACAGTTGCCTCACATCAAGTTATTCTTAGGTTGCTGGTCAGAGCTAAGTCCACTTCTGGAAGTTTCCGAGATCCAGTTGGTTTCCCTAACCTTTGCCACCCCTGGTTTCTTGTTTTCTTTGAGAAAGATCTGGTTTAGTAGTTTAGATCCTGTGGCTCGCTATGAGGTAGCTCTGAGATAAGAAAAATTAGGATAAAGGCTAATTTTATACCAACTATGATTTCTTTCCAAGAAATCATAAAATAAATCCCAAAAAGTTCTGTGTATAGCCTAATTGCAAGGTAATCCACAAAGCTGGTGGATTAACCTGTTTCTTGCTCCCTGGGAGCAGAAAGTCTATTATAGTCAGAGCTGGCAAGGAAGACAGATAAACAAACAAGCAGAGAAACCAAGGACATAAATTAGTACTGCCTCACGCAATCTGGGTAAATATGTGCTCAGCACTTGCAGCAGAAATGGAGTGTAAGGCCTGCACAGGAGAAAACTGAGGTTTTATTTCTACACAAGAGCTTAGAATAACTCAACACCCAAGTTACCTGAAAACTTCTGATCTGTTTTCACGTGAGCCTTTCCACGGAACAATACAGAGCAGAAAACTGACAGACGATTTTTCAAATATTGACGGAAGCACTTGACCACAATCAAAGCGAAACAAAGCCCCTGCAAATCCACTTCTATCCATGTGGGGGCAAAGGCCCTTCATAGTTCTGATAAGGGATATTCCTGGGTCTGCCTCTCAGCTTCCCTTAGAAATTGGGTGTGTCCTCACAAAGAGCAAAGCAGAAGAGGAGGATGGGCTGGAAGGTAATAAGAGGCACTGAGAGACCAGTGTGTCCCTCTGGGCTGCTGATGGGGCCATAGTGACCTCGTTAGGCCATTACTGCAGGGACTTGGCAGTGCCAACAAGCCACAGGCGTCTTCCAGACAGAGGAAGCTTTTCCTTCAGAGGTCTTCAGCATGAGGAGGATGGACCAGCAGGCGTGAAGGCTTCTGAGATCAGTGTTGCAGTGGAGCGCAACCACATGTGTGCCCAACTTCTGGTTTAATAGATGGGGAAGTAGTGGAGGGTCAGCACCCTGTAGAGGCTAAGCAACAGCTTTGGACAAAATGTACAGGACAAACTTTTAAAGGGACGAAGAAAAAAATAACAGAAGGCTGAAACTAGAGGGCATTCTGAGAGAAGAAAGGAACACTTTGGGGGAGCCTCCATCCCCCAGACCTTACCCTGAAGGGCAGCTCAGAGAGACACAGATAAAGCACAACAAAGCCAGGTCTCCCAGAGTCACACAGGGCAGACCATGTGCTGACCAGGAGGCCACAAAGCATCATGGAGCTTAGAGCAACAGTGGAGGGAAGGCCAACACCCATCAGCTCCCTTCATTCCTGCGGCCTTTTTGAATTTCATGAGATGCTCCTACAATCTCTCTGGGAAGGCCCCAGGCAATGGCCCCTGGTGTCACCCCCTGTGAGCCCCTGCAGGGAGGTGTCTGAACCTTGTGTTGGTAAGTTCTCCTTCACTGATAAATTCTCCTGTGCTGAGAACTTCTGCATTTTTCTCTTAACAAAAGGTAAAATTGGACTGGCTTTAAGTGACTGTTTAGTGAATTATATTTTTGAAATGAAAGAGAAAAAGAAAAGGCATCACCATTCCAAGAAAGATCATATCATCTGAAACCTCTACAACATTCTAAGTTTATAAAAGGAAAGTTAAAAACAGTTAGCAGACAGAGGTGAATGCAAGAAGTATAACATTGAGGAAGCCAATAAAAAAAGGGACCATAGGGGGATTTTATAATTAGAAATGGGTCTGGAGTGATAGGACAGTGGGCAGAGTTTTTGCCTTGCACACAGCTGACCCAGGCTTAATTCTCAGCATCCCATATGGTGTCCCGAGTATCAGCAGGAGTAGCTTCTGAGAGCAGAACTAGGAGTAACCCCTAAGCATCTCCAGGTGTGGCCCAAATCCAAACAAAAATAAAAATGAATTAACAGGGGTTTTCAAATACATGCAAGAAGTAGTCTTGATTCCAAACAAATCATGAAAACTTAGGAATTAATCATAGGAAGTAAAGGGCAATATAACAATAAGAAAATGGAAAGTCAAGATTGGACAAAGGTGTTGTCTAAAATGAAAAGACAGTTGTTGACACACCCACTGACTCTGCTCTACCAATTCACAACTAAATTTCCCAGGAGATGCACATAAACACCTAAAATTTATGGAATCACACGTCCCCTCAGCTGAAAACTCCAGCATCTTTGGGAGGCAGACGAGGCCAAATACCCGCCCAGCCAAAGCTCAGTACCCACCACTGCAGCCCCCGCCAAAGGCTCAGCTCCAGTGTTTCATAATGTTATTTGCAGAGATGCTAGTTTGAGGATAATTTTAGGTACCCAGTGTCCAGGCTGAGCACTCTGGAGTTTTTCAGAGTCGGAGTGGGCAGCCTTCCCTCAACTCCACATACTTCCGAAAACCCTGGCAGCCACATTCACCTACCACAGTGGCCTCCATGTGGACACACTGGTCCAAACCATAAAGTCTCTGAAGTCTCAGGAACAAGGGACACCTCCTAAAATAATAAACAGCTCAATAAATTCTTAGACAACAATGACTTAGAAACCCTGTGATCAGATATAATAATCTGACATCAATTGTTTTTTATACTTAGTGATTTTTACTGTTGTAGCTTTGTTATCTAGTAGTTTTTAATTCTAGAATGGTATCAACAATTGTGGCTTTTTACTATATTAAAATAAGGTTTTGAAAAAGATTAAAATGAGAAAATAGAAGATGAACTTAGAAGCAGAATAGAGATGAAAACTGTCAGGGACGGAGTTCAGAGATGCAGTAAAGAGGAAAAGATCACTTGTATCACTTGTCTTCCCATTGTTCATTGAGTTGCTCTAGTGGGTGCCAGTAACATCTCCATTTGTCCCTGTCACATGCTAGTATAGCTCAAGGGCCTCTGCTCGCTCAGGAACATGAATAGCCTCAAACCATTCTTTCAGGTCATGGGAATGAGGTCTATTTTATTTACTGTAACAATGAGGAAAAGATAATAGAAGGAAAAGGAAATTAACCAGTAATATTTCAGGTACAAAGAACTGTCTAATATTTGTTTTCTGGGCCACAGAATCCATAGGCCAAACACAAAAACAAGGAGCTACCTGGCTGATTATCCTAGCTTGGGAGCACCCTACACACAACCCCAAATTCTGATGACTATTTTTTAAAATTTTACTGAATCACCTTGCAATGGAGCATTACAAAACTGTTCCTGATTGGGTTTCAGTCATACAGTGTTCCAACACCCATCCCTCCACCAGGGCACATTTCCAATACCAGTGGCCCAGTTTCCCTCCTACCCAACCTGCCTAGGCTCTATGGCAGGCATTCTCTCTCTCCTCTCTGTGTCTCTCTGTCTCTGGAAGTTTACTATGTATTACCTTGATACCTACTTTTAATACTCAATTCTAGTCTACCATTACTATTTCCAACTATTACTGTCAAACTGGCCCCTTCTTTACATTACCTACCTTCCTCCCCCATATACATGTGGTAGAATCCAAACTTTGACACTTCCTCCTAGTCTCTGTTTTCTCTGGCCTTGAATATTATTCCCTTACTATTTTTTCTTCAAAAATCTCAAGTGAATGTGGTCATTCTATATTTGTTCTCCTTCTGATTCACTTCGCCAGCATGATACCTGCCCATAGCAAATTTCATGACTTTATTTATCCTTACAGCTTCACTTAACTAAAAAGTTACAACAGTTTATAATGGAATGCCTTGTATCACTTGTATCACTTGTCTTCCCGTGTTCATTGATTTGCTCCAGCAGGCACCAACCAGTAACATCTCCATATGTCCTGTCACATGCTAGTGTAGCTCGAGGGCATCTGCTCATTCCAGGAACATGAAGAGCCTCAGACCATTCCTTCAGGTCATGGGAACGAGGTCTATAATTGTTACTGGTTTATGGCACATCAAATATTACACAGGTAACTTACCAGGCTCTGCTGTATAGGTGGGATACTCTCAGTAGTACGTTCTCTTTTCGTGCATTTACTGACGAACTGCACAGCTGCAAAGTAATGGGGAGAGATCAGCTTTTCTCTTGGGTGGAGCTCTGACAAGCTGTGGAGCTCGGATGTTGAAAACGGTGGCCCTCATGGTGTGGGGGTTCCTCTGGCTTCTTGCAAGGCTCTGTTGGGATGGCAGGTCAGGGCTAGAACTCACCTTGCCCTCCCGGGCACCTTATGATCAGCCGAGCATAGGGAGTGCTGATAGCAGCTCTGCCTAGTGTGTCTGAATCTTTATGGAATGCCTAGAATAATATGTAAATTAATATGAAAACAATAGAACAATAAATGGGGAAATATGGAATCAAAATAGAATATTGGATGGAGGGAGTAAACTGCAGACTAGAAGAGACTTGAGAGTGGTGGAGTGTCTTGGGCACCTGGTCACAGGGAAGATACAGGGACTGTCCAGCAAAACTGTAAATGCTGACACTACTGGAATGGTATTGCCTAAAGTAACTTAACTTAGTATATACATACAATACTATAATATGCAAATATTGGATCACTTGATCACTTGACATCCTGTTATTCGTCGATTTGCTCGAGCAAGCACCAATAACGTTTTCATTTGTCCCTGCCATGTGCCAGTGTAGCTCAATGGCATCTGCTGCTCCAAGAATATGAAGAGCCTCAAACCATTTGTTCATGTTCTTGACGAAGAAGTCTGACCCTCTTGTAGGTGGGCGGCCACATGATCTTTTGATCCAGTTGGTAACAGCTCTAGTCCAGCAGTCATGTCCAAATCACATTACATGTCCAGTCCATATGATTTTCACCACCTTGCCAAGTGAGACAGTGTCCCTGACTCTCGATCATCGATGGAGGTGGGAACTCTGGATTCCTTCTCTCACTTGACTGAAGCGTGATATTCCAAGCATAGGTCTTTTTGATTCCTCTTTTGGGAGACCTGGATAGCATTCTCATCCTGCTTTTGTAGGGCCCAGGTCTTTGATGTTAATGCAGGGAGAATGGTGGAGTTGAAGAGGTATGCCCAGAGCCAGAGGTTCTTTGTTCTTTTAGCTATTTCTTTGATGCTCTTGAAGGCATTCCATGCCGCTCTCTTCCTCCTGAGCAGCTCAAGTTTTATGTCATTCATCATGTGGAGTTCTCAACCTAGGTACATATAACTGCTGCATTCAGAGATGTTTGTTCCATTGAGAGTGAATGGGGTCTCTGAAACTAGTTCATTTTTCATGAACATTGTTTTGTTGAGATTCAGCTGTATACTTATCTTTCCACATTCTCTGCCAAAGTCAGCCAGCATTTGTGCCACTTGGCTAATGTTTGGTGTTATTAGAATGATGTCATCAGTGAAGCGGGGTGGTATTACTGCCAACTAGCTATCTCACTCCCATTCCTTCCCATTTTAATAGTCGCATGATGTTCTTGAGGGGTGGCACTGAAGACTTTCAGTGAAATGGTATCAACCTGCCGAACCCCTCTTTTGACATCAATGATCACTTCCTGTTGAATAATGAGATCCTGGTGGTAAATCCGTAATACAGCTCATGAAGGATCTTGATGTATTGGGTTTTAGCGCCCTGTTTGGCTATTATATATGTAATATATGTATATATATAATTTGATATTATATATATGACTGGCATTATTATACAAATAATATAACATGCAAATATTATATGTATATAGAACTGTCATTCTCTGAGACCCAGCAAGCATATTATTATATTTGTGTGTGGTCATACTGAAGTCACTAGAGAAAGCATGAGAATTACATATAGGCAAAAAGTTATAACAGGTATTAAAGTATTACACGTGATCTATAATGGTCCTCATTCCCAACGAATGGAGACATTACTGGTGCCCGCCGAGCAAATTGATGATGAACGGGAAGACAAGTGATACAAGTGATATGTGATTTATATAAAAGGAACTTCCAAGTTTATGTCAGAACTTTTAAAAGAAAGTGAAACCAAGCAAATAGACAAAATAAATTTGCATCATGCCCACCAATTCTATTGGGTAAATAAAAACACATATCCCAAAGGGAGATAAAGATGGTGGGACTGGATATAAAAGTGAGATCCATTTACATGTTGTAGAAAATAATTACAACTTAATGTAAACACTAGATGATTGGAAGTTAATGATAGGGTAGGGAATCAGGATGTTTGAAAACTGTGCATAAGAAATTTAGGTTGGATTTATTAACGCCGAATAATGCACATTTCAGTAAAGTTGATTTTAAAGATGTGTGTTCTTCTGTAATTGAGTATGGGAATTGTATCCAGCTGGCTGTTAGTGTGCAAGTCTTCACAATTCTGCTGATTTTTTGTTGATTTGTTTTATCAATATCTGATGAGAATATTCTCTCCAACTATAATGATAAATTATCTACTTTTCCTTTCAGATCATAGTAGCCGTGAATCACCCATTTTGAAGTTCTGTTCCTATGTTGGTCTGCTTCTGGGTTTGTTAAGACTTTTTAAGGAACTGAAGATTTTCCTCATTCTTCCTTATTTCTGGCTTTTTTCCAATTCTAAAGAATTCTTAGTTTTATTTATATAGTTCACTTCAGCTTTCCTTTGATGAGTGTTTGCAAGGAACACAGCTCAAATCTTTTATACTTTTTAACCTATCAGAGTCATTTTCATAGACAAACCACAGAGAGATCTTGTTTTTAAATCCAAATCCATTCTGATGACTTGAACTTTATATTACAAAGTTTGGGTTGTGCATATTGAATTTAGTTGGTAAGAGAGTTGAATTTAAATTTACTATATAGCTTTTAGTTTTAAATTATCTAAATGTACAATTTTCTATTTTCCTTATTTCCTTTGAGTTCTATTTTATAATTCTATGCTATCTCAATGATTGACTAATTAGATTTCTTTGTATTGACTTTTGTTGTGACTTTAGGATTCACACCACTCATCAGCTGCACAATTTTGTATTATTATGCATCTTCACATTTATTATAAATGCCTTATAATAATGCACTTACATGATTTGTGCTATTGTTGTATGCTATAATCACATAATTCATTTTACTGCTATAAATACCACCATAAATTATTTTAGAAGTTTATTTAAAAATGCACTATTATTATTTAAATAGAATAAATGAGGAAAATTCTTTTTATTTATCCACAAAGTTACATTTAGGGCTTTTCATTGTTTTGTATAGATGTGAATTTTCATCTTGTTTATTTTCCTGCTGCTAAGATAATTTTCTTTCATATTTCTTACAATGTAGATTACTTATTGTATCTCAGTAACCTGGTCACAATGGTGTTTCATGTATTTTTGCCATTGATATACAGTTACTGTATTTTGACTGCTACCAGAATGCTAAAGATCCTTCATCATGGTCACTGTGTTACAACACTGAATCCACTGACCTTGATTTTTAAAAAAGTCTACAGCTGGATAAAGACTTCTGGGGTTGACAGACTAGGGTTAGCTCTCTCTTCAGCCCTTTCCCCTATTCCCTCTTCTTCTCAGTTGCAGAGATTCTGACATGAAGCTCGAACAATTCTTATACTTATTTCTCTGCATAGGATATGTCTCTTTTCCTGGGCATCTTCTAGAGATGAGCTATCACTGACTCCCAGCATTTTGACTTGTTTCTGACTTTCTTTGTCATCTACTTGAGATCCATTGAGCTCTTTTGACCTGTCAGAGTTTTGGTGAAGCAAAGTGTTAGCTAGTATTTCTTCAGATACTTTCTCTGCTATTCCTATATGTTAGATCACTCAATACTGACCCATAGCTCATTTTTGCTACTATTTTTTCAGATTTTTAAAACATTTTGTACTTCACTTTGATAACTATGGTAGTGATGTCTTTATTCTCATTATTTATCTGTACCATCTAATCTACAGTTAATTTTATCCAGTGTATTTTTATTGCAGATATTTATCTTAATCTCTAGATTTTTTCATTAGTATTCTTCCCCTCCCCTTATTACACTCATATGTTCTTCTAAATCTGTGAGTTTATTTATAATTGATGCTCTTAGAACAATATTTACTAATTATTTGATTACTACTAAGGGTATGTTTCCACTGATTGCTTTCATTTTCCCAGATAGGGACTATATTTTCCTGCCTATTTGCAGAGAAGGCTGCATTTGATTAGAAGCTAGACGTAAATTTTATGTTTGGCTGCAATTTTTTGTTCTATAAAGAGTTTTGAATTTTACTTTGGCTCGCTAATTTACAAGCTACTATCAAATGAGATTTGCTCTTACACTTGGATGTTGTAGGTCTAAAGATCCTGGCTTTGTTTGGCTTTTTGGTTTGTGGGCTCTAGCTAACAATTTTCAGGGATAACTCTTGACTCTGTGCTCAGGGATCACTCATGCTCAGGTTCAGAAGCATAGCTGGTACTGGGGATTGAATTTGGGTGGACTGCATACAAGGCAAGCCCCCTACCCACTGTACTGTTGCTCCAGCCCCAGACTATGACTGTTCTAAAGAAGGGACCTGTTGGGAATGAATTGTCTCCCACCCTCCAAATATGCCCAAGTCTTAATCTGCAGCCCTCAGATTTTTGCCTTATTTGGAAGAGTCCTTGCAGAGAATGAGAGGTCACACCTGACTTGTGTTATGCCCTTCTGATAGCAATGTTTCTAGAAGGAGGAAAAGAGAGCCCAGAGAGAAGGTCACGGGCCACAGGAGCAGAGACTGGAGTAAAGAAGCCTGAGCTGAGCAAAGGCAGACATGAGCTGCACATGGCAGAACAAAGGAGCAGAGACTTGGTAAGGAAGCCTGAGCTGAGCAAAGACTGGCGTGGTCCATATACGGCAGGGAGGGAAATTCCTCCCTCCTACAGCTGAAAGGCTCTTGTCCAACTGCCTTCTGGATGTTTTACTTTCACCCTCCAGAACCCTGGGACAACGCATGAAGTTGTTTGCAGAGACTCCTGTGTGTTCCTTTGTGACGGTAGGACAGAAATACACAGTTCAGCACCTCCTGATTTCAGAGTTTCTAGGAGTGTATGTGACTGAGTTCGGGACTGTGAGTTCTTCCTACAGGTCAGGAACAAGTAGGCTGACTCCACTCCCTGTCAAAACTCTTCCCATGCCTCCTGAGGCTGCTCAGTAGATGCTAGAACCTTCTACTGGAGACTCCTGTGCCACCAAATTCTAGGTCTTCCTCTTGCCCAAGAACCCTGCTTTCTCTGTCCTCAACTGCAGTGACCAGCCTACTACTTCACTCTCGATCACTTGAATCCCGTTATTCATCGATTTGCTTGAGCGGGCGCCAGTAACATTTCCATTGGACCCTATCACATGCCAATGTAGTCCAATGGCATCTGGTTGATTCAGGAATATGAAGAGCCTCAAAACATTCCTTCATGGTCTTGACAAGGAAGTCTGACCATCTTGTAGGTGGGCGGCCACGTGATCTTTTGACATCCCATGGGATCCAGTCGGTAATGGCTCTAGTCCAGAAGTTGTCTCCAAATCGCATTACATGTCCAGCCCATCTGGTTTTCGATGCCTTGGAAAACGAGACAGCATCCCTGATTCTGGAATAGCGACGGAGGTCAGAACTCCTGGATTCCTTCTCTCACTTGAGTGAGGCGTGATATTCCAAGCATAGCTCTTTTGATTCCTCTCTGGGAGACCCGAATAGCATTCTCATCCTGCTTTCGTAGGGCCCAGGTCTCTGAAGCGTATGTTAATGCAGGGAGAATGGTGGAATCGAAGAGATATGCCCGGAGCCAAAGGTTCTTTGTCCTTTTAGCTATTTCTTCTATGCCTTTGAAGGCATTCCATGCCGCTCTCTTCCTCCCTCCTGCGCAGCTCAGGTTTTAGGTCGTTTATCATGTTGACTTCTCGACCTAGGTACACATAACTGCTGCATTCAAAGATGTTTGTTCCATTGAGAGTGAATGGGGCCTCAAGAACTAGTTCATTTTTCATAAACATGGTTTTCTTCAGATTCAGCTGTAGACCTATCTTCCACATTCTCGGTCAGAGTCAGCCAGCATTTGTGCCGCTTGGCTAATGTTTGGTGTTATTAGAACGATGTCATCAGCGAAGCAGAGGTTGTGTAGTTGCTGACCATCTATCTTCACTCCTATTCCTTCCCATTCTAATTGTTGCATGATGTTCTAGAGGGTGGCACTGAAGAGTTTTGGTGAAATGGTATCACCCTGTCGAACCCCTCTTGACATCAATGATCACTTCTTTGTAGAATGGTGAGATACTGGTGGTGAATCCATAATACAGCTCACGAAGGATCTTGATGTACTGGGTGTGAACACCCTGTTTGGCTAGGACTTCAATGACTGCTTCAGTCTCCAGAGAATCAAAGGCTTTCTGTAAATCAATGAACGTGAGACAGAGTGGCATCTTGTACTCCCTACAAACCTATACACAAATATGTGTATATGTTCATACACATATGTACATATGTGTATGTGCATATACAGTACATATGTATATGTACATACACATATGTGTGTAAGTATACATATATACATGTGTGTACATATATGTGTATATGTACATAACTCTAATATATGTATACATATATAGTAAAGAATAAAGATTTAACATAAGTGACCTTTCCCTATCTAGTTACCTTAAAAAAGAAAAGTAACCTAAAACTATAGTGAGTATAAGAAACAAATATAGTAAATTTACTAAGGCAAAAATTACATTTTTGAAAACAGGCTAATACCTACAAATACTGATGAAGAAAAAAAAAAAAAAAAACAGTATAAGACATGGGAGGAGGGGCCGGGGGGATGCGGCCGCGCTAGCGTTGGGCGTTTTTGCTCGCGCGGCGGCCTGCGCTCAGCCTGGGGTTCGTTCCCGGCATCCCATATGGTCCCCCGAGCACCGCCAGGAGTAATTCCTGAGTGCAGAGCCAGGAGTAGCCCCTGAGCATTGGCGGGGCGTGACCCAAAAAGCAAAAAAAAAAAAAAAAAGACATGGGAAGTAAAAAAAGTAGCAGCAGGAATTTTTATATAATAAAAAGGATAGTAAAGTATATTTTGTACAACATTATGGTGAACAATTTAGAACTTAGGCTAAACTAGTCAATATTTTGGAAAAGATAGATTATTTAAAACTGACACAAAAGGAAGTGAAATATGTGAGTAGCCCTGTATCCAACAAAGCAAGTCCACTCTGTAGGTTTCCCTGAGAAAGCCGGCCACTTTTAGAGTGGCTCTCAATTGATTTTTCCCATAGAAAGGAGCAGATGACTGTCCTCTTTCGACTGGAACAATATCTATTTTTACACCTGAAGTGATATAATCCATTCAGTATATTCCTACTTATTAAATGATAACATACCCATTAGAGAACATTCATGTCTGGAACCTCTCCGTGATAATATCCTCTCTAAGGTTCTGCATCAGGGGGCTGTGGGGAATGTTTGAAGGAAAACAGAAGGTATGGTTTCCTCTCACAAAGCATTCCTTTGAGAGTCTTAAAAAGCTCTCGTCTGGCTTGGATAAGCTTTAAATCTTTTTGAGGCTTCAACATAAATGCTAAAAATTGTAACATGTGTGATCTCTACCCTAAGGGCACATTTTTTTCAAATGGGAATACTCAGTATTTGATATGTGCATTAAATCCATTTGAAACTTAGAGTCATGCTGAGCAAGATTGAGAATGAGAGTTTTACTTGAAACTCCATCAAGTCATTGCTCTTTCTTACGAGGGCATCCTTGAAATTTAATGCACCTCCTATTACATAAGTTTCTCATCTTACGGACGTCTTCCTGCACATATTCTCCTGTACATGAATCACTTGGACCCTCTTTGTTATAATTTCTGTAACACAGATTATACTGTTTGCTTCATCTACCAACTCTGTTTGGGGCTCTTAGGGGTATGTCTGCTGCCCAGCCTTAAGTCAATACTGTCTGTTTCACTTTCTATGTTGTCGAGTAACTATCTCCGCAGCATACTAATTTAAGTGAAGGGGGAGCAATTGTACAGCGGGCAGGGTGTCACAATGCACTTGGCCAGCCCAAGTTAGGACCTTGGATTCCCCAAACACTGCCAGGAGTAATTCTTAAGTGCAGAACCAGGAAGTACCCCTGAGCACTGCTGGGTGTAGTGCACAAACAAGTAAACAAAACAAAACAAAAAACATATTGGCTTAATTATATTTGTTTGTGACTTTGTGGGTCAGAAATTTAGATTGGACCCAGTGGATGGATGTGGGTTGTTCCAGACATTCAAGACGTGGTTCTAAGCCGGTATTACTCACTGAGCAGAGGAAATATACCTGGAATCGTATACTTAATTTATAAAGCCATAGTCCTCTTTTTGGTGCACATTGCAAGCATTGCATATAAATTTTCATATTCTTTCCTATTCGGGCACCAAACCTAACCCACACATTTCTTTGTCTACTTTCTAGTAATTCACTGGAGTTGCTCACAAAGTAAAATTGTTATTAAATAAGGTTTTTATCGAAAAGAACTGTGAGAAGATATTAAAATTGGTATTTAATTTTGGTCCTACTCTTTCTTAAGTGATCTCCACATAATCACTGAACTATCAGGCTGTAATTTTAAAATAGACAAACAGCAATATAGACAATAAAATATTCTGGAGACAAAATTATTTAGAACCTCAGTCTTCTCTCATTGCTCCTATTAAAAAACAACTTATATATCTCTTTCTATAGTGTTGCTATGAGCAAACAATTCTCTGATTTATTTAAATCACCTAATACTACTGTTCTTTGAGGGAGGAAAGTTTCACACCTGGTGGTTCTCAGGATTGCTCTGGGCTCTGTGCTCAGGAATCACTCCTGGCAGCACTCCTGGGACTATACAGCATGCCACAATCAAAGCTGGCTGGACAGTGTGCAAGGCACGAGCCCTCCCCAACTGTACTCTCTGGCCCCACCCAAAACAACTTTTTATCCATCTTCTAAGTCTCTGCTGCTGGTCGGCTTCTTCCACTAAAATATCCTTGATAACTCCATAGCAATAGTCCTTCCTCCAGTGTCAGTTTTCAGCTGTATGACTGACAGAAACAGGTACAGAGCCAGTCCAGAGGCTCTGAGCCCCCTTTAAGACTCTCTTTGAACTGTTCCCTTGCTCTGCCCTTAGGCAAGCTCAGCGAGCCCTTTGCTCTGCTCCTCTAACTCTCTATCCTGCCACGTTCTCTGCTCCTCCAACTCACTCCTGCCAGCCAGGCTGAGAACCCAGTCTCAACCAACTCTTCAACTGTTTTTTCAATTCTTATATGCATAATTTGGATATCAGCCATACCTTTAAAAGTAAAAGGCCATCCCTTTAACTCTTAAAGGGAAAGGACCCCAAAACTCTGACACTCTAGATTATACAGACTTGCAGGATCCTTTTTATCATCATATTACTCACACTAATCTCATGACACCTGAAGTTTCCTTACTTTGAAGGAGCCGTAATGCTGGATACAAGAGTAAATGTAAGAATTAGGAGGGGCTTGAGCAACAACACGGCAGCTTAGCTATTTTCCTTGCATAGAGTTGACCTTAGTTCAATCCCTAATGTCGGGCGCTCCGCGGGGTCCCGACAGTGCGGGGCGGTTCCCTTTACCTCCGGGCCGGGGGAATGGATGGATACTCAGGAATCCGATGCGGTTTTAAAAGACTTTACTTATCACAGGTTCAGGCATACAAATCAGCAAAAGGAAAAACCTGATGCTTAAGATTCCAGGCTAGGACCCCAGCCCGTGTAGGCCAAGATGGCGACCACCCGGTGTGAAACTTCAAGGGGAATAAGCGCTCACAAGGCGGGATCCACAGGAGAAGAAGCCGGGAGGCGGGAACCGGCTAGTTTATACCCCCAGCAACTCAGACCTTCCTCCCATTGTTATGGAGCGGGAGGTCAATGCCCTTAGGTAGCCCTCTGCTCTCACCTAGGGCCTTTACTGTGCTAATGTTTTGAGCCGGAATGCCTTTGAAATGTAGAGAGGGGTTTCTGAGATGGCATGTCACTGTACCAAAGATCAACACCAATGCCAGTTAAATATTTCTCCAAGCCTTCACAAGTCTCCTCTACTTCATTGTAGTTTTATATTTTTATCAGGGAGCCATGCTTGTTTGTTTGGAAGCAAACAGCATTTCTCTCTGGTCTAATTACAGGTGTCCTTACGTGGCCAGGCTAATTGCTGGTAAGATCTGCTAGTCCCCGATGATTGTGATAGCATGGGAGATATTTATACCAGCTAGTACAGCTACATGGTCAGATAAACTGCCACATTTAGACTACCCCTTATCTCGGAGTGATTTTCGGGAGGAAATCCAGAGCAGATGGAAGCGGCCCTTAGGAGTCCTGCAACACCCTAGCATCCCATATGGTCACCTAGCATTACCAGGACTAATTCCTGAGTTCAGAGCCAGGAATAACCCTTGAGCATTTCTGGTTGAGACTCAAAACACCAAAAAATAAAAAACTGATGAGGAGCAGTGCTTTTCTGTCATTCAGTGACAATTTTGGTTGCTATAACAATATGAGCTCTTCAGAAATTTAATGCCAAAATAGCATTATCCCATACTAACGTCAGCCTTTATGCATAGTATTCATATATTCTGAACAAATGAAAAAACTGTGGGGTCATATTAATATTTCTTTTATGAACTAATGCCTTCAAAAACATCAAAGAAATAGCTAAAAAGAAAAAGAACCTCCGGTTCCGGACACATCTCTTCAACAACACTATTCTCCCTGCATTAACATAAGCCTCAGAGACCTGGGCTCTACGAAAGCAGGATGAGAATGCTATTTGGGTCTCCCAGAGAGGAATCGAAAGAGCTATGCTTGGAATATCACGCCTCACTCAAGTGAGAGAACGAATCCGGAGCTCCGACCTCTGTCACTGTTCCAGAGTCAGGGACGCTGTCTCGTTTGCCAAGGCATGGAAAATTAGATGGGCTGGACATGTAATGCAATTTGGAGACGACCGCTGACTAGGAGCCGTTGCCGACTGGCTCCCACGGAATGTCAAAAGATCATGTGGCCGCCCACCTACAAGATGGTCAGACTTCTTCGTCAAGACCCTGAATGAACGGTTTGAGGCTCTTTGTATTCCTGAAGCAACCAGATGCCATTGGGCTACAGTGGTGTGTGATAGGGTCAAATAGAAATATTACTGGCGCCCGCTTCGAGCAAATTGAAGAAAAACGGGATGTCAAGTGATCAAGTAATTATGAAATAATACACAAAATTTTCTGCACAGGAACAAAAACCTTCAGCAACAGGAAATTGGAGGCCAAATTATATATTCAAGATGCTAGAGCCATTCAGAGGAGAACAGGGAACAGAGACTTTGACAGAATAATGGCAGCATCCATAGGTAGTGCTTGCCTCTTTAGTATGGCTGTAGCACAGTGCTATTATCTTTATTATAGACAAAATACTGAGCAAATGAACAAAACTGAATCATGTTTACTGGGCATCTGTAGTGAGTAAAAAAAGAGAATGTCATATGCAGAGTGAGAAAATAAGGAGTTGATGAAGATCTATGGCTACGATCCACAAACACAAAAGCATTCCCTGTGTGTATAATTAAGAAAATACAGAAACTCACACAAGAAAAGCTGATAAATGAGGAGAGACGTGAGAAACAGGATATTTAGGAAGAAGGATAAATTGAAATTTCCTCCCTTCCTCGGGTGATCACTAATCAGCATTGTTGTCAGATCACTTCATGTTATACACTGCTCAATTGTGTAAATAATTATACAATTTTTATTCTAAAATAATGGTTCTGCAAAATAATGATGCTGAGAATAATTAGGCAGTGATATAAATATTATTACATAAATGGAACAATTGTTACATTCTAATTAAATCCAACAATTAGATCCTACTTAGGCAGTGGAAATTATGCTACAGATTCATTACTCAAAAATCATTTGATATGTGTTACTTATTGCTAATAACACAGTTGTGTGACTTTGATGGTCTAAACCAATCTGTCTTCCAGATGTCTTCTAATCACGAACCCAAACACTACCCCTGTTGAAATGCAGATTTAAGGGACACATACACACATTTTAACCTCTCTGCCCTTTTGTTTGTGTTTGTTTTTCTGTGTTTTGGGTCACACCTAGCAGTGCTCAGGGGTTACTCCTGGCTCTGCACTCAGAAATTATTTCTGGTGGTGTTTAGGAGACCATAGGGGATGCTGGGGATCAAACCCTTTGTATGTTTTCTTGATTTATTTATCATTGATTTTCACTCTAAATGTGATTACCACCTCCCTTCTACTTGGTTTGGGATTCACTTGTTGCTCTTTACCCAGTTTTGTCCAGCTGAGAGGTTAGATGTTGACTTCAGCCCTTTCTTCCTGGTATGAATCTACTTATAATTTTAAATAGACCATAGGAACATACAAAGATATTATTATATAAAAATATGTTTTCTACTATAACTGAAAATAAAAAAATACTTGCAAAGTAATAGTATATATGGACACAGAAATAACAGGGCTTAGAGTTACAAATCAACATCAGGGTGGTTCGTGAAAAGCCTATACAATTTTGCATTCAGCACAGTAACTCAAACAATAATTTATACCTGCTAGATAACACTTAGATAAGTGACTTTGGAGAATTTTAAGAGATTACAAAAATATAGACTTGGAGTGTTGACTCCAAGAAAAAGAGACAGAAGAAGAGCTTTGAAGCACAAGGCAACCTACCCTTATGGAAAGCACCGTAGTGGGCAACATCTTCAGGGCTGGCCACTGAGTGTGAGCACCTACGTTTAGAGTTTCTGATTTTCTTGAAAATCATTTATACCTTAAATAGACAAGAAACATTTAGGGGCAGCAGTCAAGCTTAGCAACTGAGTCAAGCTTCCTCCTTCCTGGTCAAGTCTTACGTTTGCTGCAGTGATGTGAGCCTAGAAAAACACTCAAAGAAGCAAAATCTCCCTCCTCATCCACTAGACTACAATAACACTTTCCTGGACATGTCACCTGCTCTCAGGACACCGTGGATGATCTCAACCTGATGATTCCTTTTGGTGACTTCACTTGCTAGGAAGTAATAAGAATGGATAGAGTAGCCGCGGGTTGTTTGGATCTTCACCTATATATTTCTGAAGAGACTGAATTATGTTTATTGAATTATAATGAACATAGTTCATGAAAATTGAACTAGTTCCAGAGGCCCCATTTACTCTCAATGGAACAAACATCTCTGAATGCAGCAGTTATGTGTACCTAGGTCGAGAAGTCAACATGAACGACCTAAAACCTGAGCTGCGCAGGAGGAAGAGAGTGGCATGGAATGCCTTCAGAGACATCGAAGAAATAGCTAAAAAGGACAAAGAACCTCTGGCTCCAGGCACATCTCTTTGACTACACTGTTCTCCCTGCATTAACATATGCCTCAGAGACCTGGGTCCTACCAAAGCAGGATGAGAACGCTATTTGAGTCTCCCAGAGAGGAATTGAAAAGAGCTATGCTTGGAATATCACGCCTCATCAAGTGAAAGAAGGAGTCCGGACCTCCAACCTCCATCGCTATTCCAGAGTCAGGGATGCTGTCTCCTTTGCCAAGGCATCGAAAATCAGATGGGCTGGACATGCAATGCGATTTGGAGACGACCGCTGGACTAGAGCCATTACCGACTGGATCCCACAGGATGTCAAAAGACCATGTGGCCGCCCACCTACAAGATGTTCAGACTTCTTTGTCAAGACCCTGAACGAACAGTTTGAGGTTCTTTGTATTCCTGAGCAACCAGATGCCATTGGGCTACACTGGCACGTGATAGGCTCAAATGGAAATGTTACTGGCGCCTGCTTGAGCAAATTGATGAATAACGGGATGTCAAGTGATCAAGTGATCATTGAATCATAATAAATTCCATAATCAACGCTAAGCATAAATGGGCAGGAGAAACAAGTCAACTTAGGGATTTTACTTCTAGTGTCCATGAAGAAGAGATATTTAAACTGAAGTGTAAGCGCAAGACCCCCATGAAAGGGGAGACCAGAGGAGGACGAGTAGGAGCTAGGGCATAGGTTCTGTGGTGAGAAGCTGCACAGGTCTGAGAGAAGGAAGAGCAGCCGTGTGGCTGTAGCTCAGCAAGGAACAGAGACAAGGACCATGGCTGGAATACAGGAATCTCAGCTTAGGGGCCACATGGCTGGAATATGAGGGTCTCAGGTTAGGGGCCACTGGGCCTGTGAGAGAGATTCCAGAAGCAGTAGTTAAGGTCATTCTGGAATTCCGAGTGGCAAGACTAACCCACAGCACAGGAGCTGTGTTGGACGGAAACCAGGAACAGCTCTCAAGTAGCTGTAAGAAACCAGGGACACAAGTTCTCAAATTCAAGCTCTCTCTCGTGGAAGAAAATTCACGAAATTGTGCAGCGAAATGAGTCAGCTGCAAAAATAAAATATTCTACCCCTTTCGGCTGTGAGGTTCTGCTGTGTCCTTCCAGCCACATCCCTGCCCCCTGCTGGTCCACTTGGTGCTTGGAGTAGCTTGGAAAGACCAGCTTGAAACTCCAAGTTTTCCTTCAAGTTTAAGGAAACTTATTGGTCTCCCTGCGTGCATTTCTTGCACCTCTCCCCACCTCTGCTCTGGAGATAGAGCCCTGAGCTCAAATGCACAGTTCCTATTGGAAAACAAGAGCTTTGTTACTTTATTTTATTTAGTGAATTTTTGGTTTTGGGGTCATATACAGCAATGCTCAGGAGTTATTCCTGGCTCTGAACTCCAAAGTAGTCCTGGCTTGGAGGACCATAGGGGATGCTGGAGATCGAGCCCGGCTGGCTGTGTGCAAGGAAAACCCTGACCCATTGTACTGTCGCTCCAGCCCTGCTTTGTTACTTTAAATGATTCTGTTGACATGAGTTTTCCTCTACTGAGAATAGCCTGTTTCAGCTGTGTGTTGGTTAGAAACCGCGATGGCAGGGGACATCCCCTCCTCAGTCCTCCATTGCTTCCTCTAGAGGTCTTCAGCGTCTGCCTCTGAGAGACCTTTCTTACCACACTTGTGGGATATGGTCCCATCAACTGTCATTAAATCCCCAGGCATCTTCAGTGAGTCCACACTGCCTGGGCCCTTCATCTACTTCATCTTCAGGTCAGTAGTCATCTAGGCACTTTTGCCTCTTCTGACATTCTGTAATTCTAAATCTCATTTCATCATTTTCTATGCAATTGACTTTAGAAGACCAGGTATCTCCTTTGCAAGCTCCACTGAGAAACTCATCCTTTTCAAAGAGCTAATGAAATATTTTCTCGACAGGAATCTGACCCTCTACATATGAGCTCAATGGATTTCCTCTAGGTTTCTCTCTGTGGGTAAAGCATTTCTGCTCCTTCCCCTTTAATTCAGCTCCTGCTTCTTTCCCATGCCCCCCGCTGCACCCCCACACCTTGGCAGAGCTCTCCATGGTTGGGAATGAAGATTGGCACAGTTATACAAAAATCAATTGCTTTTTACCTCTCCTTTAAAAAAAAGTCACAAAAAGCAACCATTAGCAAGCAAACAGGAAGGCTGACATAAGGTCACCTCCCACTGAATTTTACTGATGGTGAATCTCTCTAGAGTAATTTGATTAAACACATTCAATTTACTTTGTGGAGACAGGCACAGCTTCAGCTGGCACTCACAAACTCCAAGAGAGCTTCCAACATTTAAAGAAATGTGTCCACTTATTTTAACAGAGCCTTATTTTCTCAAAAAACAAAACAAACAACCAAACAAACTGTATTGGTTACTCTAGTATATTCTCTCCAACCACCTAGGGGATTAACAAAGGAAAAGCAGAGAATATAAGTATACACACACAATCTGAGAATCAAGTTTTCTTATAAAAATTTCATAAGCAGAAACAGTAAAGTGAAGGAGCAATTACCGTTAGTTTATATAGAATATCTTTAGAATTCTCAGACCAAAAATCAACTTACCAAATCATACCCTAATAACACATATAACCTAAAATAATCTTATGGAAAAATATGGATATTCTTGAAAAACCTAGAAATTGAGCTTCTATAGGACCTTGTAATATAATTTCTGGGACTATACTCTAGTTGCCCAAAAACACACTGCAGAAAAGCTGTCTGCACACCTACACTCTTTGCAGCATTATTCACAATAGCCAGAATCTGGAAACTTTACAAGTGCTGAAGAACAAATGATTGGATAAAAAAAAAAAAAAAACTATGGTACATGTATATAATGGAACATTATACAACCATTAGGAAAAAATGGAGAATTTGTGCTGAGTGAAATCAGTCAGAATGAGAGGAACATAGACTGATTATATTAATTTGTGGTATATAAAAGATGTTTATATCATTATGGATTTCTTTATATTGTACTCTGAATTATAGGAAGTACTTAATATTCTTGCTCATATTATCAGGAAAGGATTTAACTCCTTTCCTGGTATTTCAGATGACTCCTCTATCCCTTGATGTTAATGCCCTGTCATTGTTATTTCATTTGTTTTTAGCATTCCTTTATCCTCACACATGAAAGATTTCTCCAGGCATTTTCTTTTTATTTATTTAATTTATAAATAAATAAATAATCCCGGTGGTTGATGGTCTGACATAGAAAAGACTAGGTCCCCTGGGATGAACCCAGAGCCACGGCAGAGCCTGGCAACCTTCCCATGGTGTATTTGATATGCCAAAAACAGTAACAATAATGGACCTCATTCCCAATGAATGGAGACGTTACTGGCTCCTGCTAGAGCAAATCGATGAACAATGGGAAGATAAGTGTTACAAGTGAAGTGATATAAACAGACAACCACATAGTGTGTGAAAAATACCTAACGGCATAAAAACAAGGACCAGGAAGACTGGTCCATGGTAGGAAGCGTGCCAAAAATGGGGGTAGGGGGAGTGCAGTTAGGTCAGAGAAGGAACCACTATGACAATGATAGTTGGACATGATCAGTCTGGACAAGAACTGAGTGCTGAAAGGAGGGGAAATGGACATGTGGTATCCACATACCTAAAAGGAAAATAAGGGGAGAGAGATCGGGGCAGTGGGTGTGCCATAGAGGCAGGCCGTGGGATAGGATGGGTGGGGGCGATTGGGAGAGAAACTGGGGACACAAGTGGTAGGGAATTTACACTGGCGAAGGGATAGGTGTTGGAACATTGTTCACTTATAAACAACTCTGTAGCTACATGTCACAATGATTTAAAATAAATAAATAATTAAAAAATTAGTCGTATGAATCACATGACACACAGTCTGTCTCCCTGGTTCTGAGGCTGATGCAACCCCTCCTGTTGGGGTGTTACTGCCTCTAGCCAGCTGCTGGGAAACTGCGCTGATGCTCTTTGACTCTGGCTGCACAACCTCAACCTCGTTCGCGATCTTTTGGGTTTTGTTTTTTGCGGTGGAAACAGGTACTAATGGAGACCTTTACTAAAAACAAAGTGACAATTGCAAAGTTTTAATAAATAGGGAACACACATAAATACCATTGCTACTTCCAAGGCTAGCTATTATTGTACATTTATAAATCATGTGCAGGGTGGTGCTATTGGTGACCAGGTTCCAAGGTTCCAAACTCTCGGGGAGATAAAGGTAAAGTTGAGTGAACCGAGCACAGTCTGAGAGGACGCACCAAGAGTTTGCGGTGTGTGTGTGTGCATGTGTGTTATGTGTATGTGCAAGTGTGTGCATGCATATGCATGAGTGTGTTTATGCTGTGTGTTTGTGTTGTGTGTGCTATTTGTGTGTGCAAGTGTGTGAGACTGTTTGGCTGTGTGTCCATGTGTTTGTGTGTGTGTTTGTGCACGTATGTGTGTATATTTGTGTGAGTTTGTGTGTGTGCATCTGTCTGCATGTTTGTGTGTCTATGTGCATGCACATGTGTATACCCCAAAGAGCTCCCAGAAATATTATGGGCATAGAATCCATCTGGGCACCTTACTGAAAATGCAGTTTTCCCTGAGATCAGGACTCTGAAAACCCCCTTCTCAGGCCTCCTGGGAGGGAGGTCAGGCTGCTCCCAGACCCCAGAGCTTACACTTAGATGACAAGGCTCGAAAACTCTACAGTGTGGCCTCCTGTGCGCTATCAGACAGGTTTCTTCTGCCAGTTCCATTTCCAGAGTGATGAGCTCATGGCTGACGCCCGGAGGCGCTATGCACAGTAAAGAATGCTTCTCTGTACATTTGTTAGAAAGGGTCGGGAAACAATACGGTCACTTTCACAACTGTAAAAGGCTACTCCATTCACCTTTCTAGAACATCAAGCACAGGGCGGCTCAGAGATCCGTCCACCACTTGTGGGCTGTGATGCCCAGTTTCTCTCCAGAACTATCAACATTGGCTGCTGCTTGTCTCACCTTTCTTCTGTCACAACAAAAATAGAACAATCTGCCAACAAATCGTCTAGGTGCTGATGTTGGCAAAAACTGTCTCTCAAGGCTTTTAAACCCTCCCCAAGTCGATTCCCTCTTTATTTTTTTTTTTCTTTTTTGGGTCACACCCGGCAATGCTCAGGGGTTACTCCTGGCTCTGCACTCAGGAATTACTCCTGGCGGTGAGCAGGGGACCATATGGGATGCCTGGGATCGAACCCAGGTTGGCCGTGTGCAAGGCAAACACCCTCCCCTCTGGACTATCGCTCTGGGCCCTCGATTTCCTCTTTGAACAGATAGCTTATTGGGGTCACATAGCTGGAGATGCAATTTTTGTATTTATCCCTACTCCAACTAATTTGAAACTATGTTACTCTGCCACTTAACAGCTGAAATCTCAGGCTTTCACCCTTGTAACTGCTTTCAAGGAAGCCATTTTATCCCAGTGGATCTGCCAAAACCCATCACTGTAAATCTTCTACATCACGTTCACCACAGTTGTCAGTGGTGACTGATGAAAGCAGGGACTAATATTTATGAATTGTTCAGACACACACCGCATCTGTACCCGTATCTAGCACACTCATTACATCAATACTCCAGGTATGTCTAATTATACTCAAATCCAGGAATAAACAAAACCTATGCCAAGAGATTTAATAAATCCAATAAAGGAAATAGTGATAGATATATAATTCAACCCAGCCTAGTTACCTCATTTTGAAACCTCGTTATTTATCTCAAAAAATAGCTTTCCCATATTCTAGAATTAAGGGAGATGAGAGTATACTGACCAGTTGTCAAGAACTTATATGAATTATTTAGTTAGGAGGAATTTGAGCAAAGCACCTCAAAATATAAGTCTGTAATGCCAAAAGGATTTCAGGATCCAAATTCTCATGTAGGACAGAATTCCCCACACATATAGTGAACAGTGTTCAGACCAGTTAGATGCTGGAGAATTCAACTGAACTCCCCAGCAGCCTCATCTTCCCTGAGCTGAAGGAAGAACTCTTAGAGATTGCCCCACTTGGCTCAGACACCAGCCACAAACCCAGCTTGCAGTCTATACTTCCTCCCCACGGACTTTAAGTCACAGTTTCCCATGACTCTGTCTTTGAGTTTCAGTAACTGGCTAGAATGGCCAGGACTATGTGGGAGGGCAGGACTGTGGGTAGGGCAACTGCTTTGCTGGAGGCCAACCTAGTTCTAGCCTGGGCACCACGTTTAGAACCTTATCACCACCAGGAGTGATCCCTGCGCACTGTCAGATGTGTCCCTAAAATAAATTGGAGAGATTGGCTCATAGAACTCAGAGAATTTTACTTAGTAGTCAAGTAGTCACAAGAGCTATTGTAACTCAGGAAGGACCAGATAGAAGAACGTCAGAGTGGCCCAGAGTTCCATGGCCTCTGCAGGCATCACTCTCTGGGTCTCCACAATCTACATGTCTGCGTAATGGCGCCTCCATAAAAATCCCAACAAGATGGGTTTGGAGAGCGTCTGAGGCTGTAGACTGTGGAGACCCAGAGAGTGATGCCTGCAGAATAGAAACAGATTTCATCCTCTATCAATCAACAAAGATTAACTAGTGCAGAGCAAAGAAGACCTTTCCTCTGTGGCATTTACATCTAAAGTAGAGCAAGACAAAGATGATGAGTACAAGCGCTGGGGGGGTTAAGGCTGTAATGAAACTAAAACATCTTGCTCAGTGGAGATGGAGCCTAGTGCTGTGTCCTGTTGAAGAGTCAGACCAGTACCCCAAGCATTCAATGAATTGAGAACAATTAGCCTAAGCCAATGCCAAGAAACTGAATGGCCACTTCTCCAAAAAACTTAATTTATACAATGAACTACCTCTGGATCTCCACATAGCCAGGTATAATATGGCAAGTTATTAACTCATCATAATTTTCTCCCAATTTACCGACTTCTGAGGATTAGTACAATTTGCGTTGCTTGTTGTGTTTTAAAATCAGCTTCAGAGATAAGTTGCTTCTTTGGGCCTATCACCTTAGGCTGGGGCAGTGAGCCTCTGGTGTATTTTGGTTTTAAATGTCATGCATTGTTTAAAATGTCAAGAGATTTTTGAATGGTAAGTAAAGCAAGTTTCCCTTTTCTAACTCTTTTTTTTTTTTTTTTTAGGTCATACCCAGCAATACTGAGGGGTTCCTCCTGGCTCTGCACTCAGGAATTACTCCTGGTGGTGCTCGGGGACCATATGGAATGCCAGGGATCAAACCTGGGTAGGTCGCATGCAAATCAAACACCCTTCCCACTGTGCTATTGCTCAGGCCCCTCTTTCAATCAAATTCAGTGTATTTGTATTTTTGGGCTTGGTTTTTTGTTTTCTGAGTGGGTTGGAAAAAAATAGCAAATGCCATGGGATTTGGATGTGGAGGGAGTGTGTCAAACAATGGGAATACTAATGTATAGCGTGTAGGGCTATTACGAGAATTAAATGAGGTGCTATGAGGACCAGAGGGATGTAAAGATAGCACTGACATGCTCGCTTGCACACGGCTGCACCCAGCACTTCCCTAGTACCACACATGGTTTCCCACCCACTCCAGCACTGCCAGGATAAGCCTTGAGCACTGCACCGTGTGATCCCAAAGCAAAGCAAATGAAGAAAAATAATCATGCTTATGAAGCAGTTCCCATACTTAGTAAAAAGGATGAGGCTGTATTGGTTAGTTCAATCAATATATTCTTGAACTTCAATTATTCACTGACTAACTGAAGAGTACTACGTGAGACATTTATTCAACCATCTATAAAGCAGGGGAGAGCACCGGGAAATAGCTCAAAGGACTGCAGCGCTCCCAGAACAGAACAGGTCGGGCCACTCCACTGGCGGTCAGAGCAGCTTGATACCCAAGTCTCACAGCACTGGCCCAGCTGAAGTCATCTCAAATCTTTCTAGTCAGTCTGTGTGTGTGTGTGTTCTCTGTCTCTGCTCTCTCTCTCTCTCTCTCTCTCTTGCACCTAGCCCTCTCTCCTCAAGGTCCGACTTGCAGGATATTTTTACAGCCAAGCCTGCCCTCCCTAGCTTCTATTTGCAGAGACTCACTACATAAGCGATTTAAAATTTCTTTACTATTCCCCTAATGACAGCCACTAAGGCAGCTCTCTCCCCTCAGAACTAGGAAAGCAGAAAATGGTAACGTTCCACCATCTTGAGTCTACAACTGAAATAGCCATAATTTAGTTTCATGGCTTTTATATGAACAAACACATTTTCTTGACCCATTTTCCATTTAAAAACAGGCAGTGAATAGAGGCTGTTGCAGACTGGAAAACAAGGAGCAAAGTTCCCAACTGGCCCGGCAGTGTTATTTTACCCTAGGGACTGGTCCTTTCTTTCTCAGCCCACATCAGTTTTCTCCCTACCAGGGTCAGATAACTGGAGAAGATGGATGGATCAGCTACATAGGTGTGTGTGTGTCTATATGTTTTTGTGTGTATGTGTGCACGTGCCACTCTTCTGTCTACAATCAGTTTATATGTTTTCCAGTTTATCTGTTTTTCTGTGTGTAGAAACATTAAATGGTGCCTAACACTTGAAATTTGTTTGAGTGTCTGAATCTGCACTATCTAGAAAGGGCTGAGGAACTAGAGCCCAAAGCTAAGATAAAACAAGTGCTCTGAGAGATGGCAGGGCTTTATCTTACAGGACAAGCCAAATTTAATGAGAAATTAAACTGATTTACAAATAACTAAGGTATAAGAACTATTGAGATTAAATCAAAAGAAAGTTTTCTCGTGTTTCATAAAACTTAACGGTTAAAAGGTTTTCTTATGCCGGTGTGCATATGTTTTGTTTCCACACTGGATGACTAGAATATCTGACTTAGAAAACCCTGTGAGTTGAAATAAGTGTGATACATAAAAACAGGCTCAAAGAATAATTGTTTATTTTAAAACATGGATTTCTAGAGTTATGAAATTGGTTGCAGAATGTTTTCCCTACTAGTGTTTACAGGATATCAGGCTTTCCTACTGGAATTCTGGGCCAGTCTCAAGACTTTTCATGAGAAAAATGTTAGTCACTTAAAATTCATATGGGGCCGGAGTGATAGCCCAGTGGGTAGGGCGTTTGCCTTTGCTAGCGGCCAGCCTGTGCTGGCCTGGGTTCGATCCCCGGCATCCCATATGGTCCCCCGAGCACTGCCAGGAGTAATTCCTGAGTGCAGAGCCAGGAGAAACCCCTGAGCATTGCCGGTGTGACCCCAAAAAGCAAAAAAAAAAATTCATTTAGTCCCTTTGACTTTAATGACTTCTGAATATGGATAATTAGTTTAAAAATGTGGAAATGATAGCAATCGGACTTTCTCAGATTATGTTGCCAACCTCCCAGTCCATGAAAATGAGTGCTATTATTAAGATAACTTTGTTTCATGTAAACTTCATAGAAACCTAGTCTTGACCTTAAGAGTTTCTTGCTGATAATTTAATTCGTTGATACCTGTTTTCCTAGAAAATGGAATCCCAAAGATTAAATGTTTTATATGTTTTGGTTAATTCCTAATATGAAGTGAAGTTTTACCTAGTGTAATTATAAGATCTAATTATAAGATATTTAATTATGAGCTTCTTAAAACCTTTTGAATATCTATAGAACCAAAGTAATGCTTTTGAAAGAGTCCTGCAGAGTACAGATTTGTCATGCTAAATGAGGTAATTATTTGCAACATGTTTCCAAACTTCTTGGGAGATCAGGCTGTATTAAGTAAAACAAGTAGATTAAAACTGGTGCATTATGATTATAAGGAATATATAGTATATATTTTAAATAAGAAAGATAATAGAAGGAGATATCTTCAGTAGGAAAAAGGAACCCTGTTAAAGTAATGATAGTTTTGAAATGGAATAAAGGATAGTTACAGGATAAAACAAATGTAAAGAAACATGTAGAAGGTTTGAGGTTATGTTTTGAGGGGAAAAAATAAACTATGATCAAACTGTTATTTCAAGATCTCCTTATGATGCAAATCAAAACCAACATTGAGATATCGATATCATCTCATACCACAGAGACTGGC
The DNA here is from genome assembly GCA_021461705.1 of Cryptotis parvus. NCBI lineage: Eukaryota > Metazoa > Chordata > Mammalia > Eulipotyphla > Soricidae > Cryptotis > Cryptotis parvus. Next base: position 9,235 of record JAJIBD010032968.1, on the reverse strand, counting down.
ACATATCCAAAAGAGCAAGAACAATCAGTGCTGGTGTGGTTGTGGGAGAAAGGGACTCTCATCCATTGTTGGTGGGAATGTCGACTGGTCCAGCCTTTTGGGAAAACAATATAGACATTCCTCAAAAAATTAGAAATTGAGCTCCCATTTGACCCAACAATATCACTGATGTTGATATACCCTGGGAGGCCAAAAAATCACACAGCAGAAACACCATCTACACTTCTATCTTCATAGCAACACTATTCACAATAGCCAGACTCTGGAAATAACCCAAGTGCCGGAGAACAGAAGACTGGATAAAGAAACTGTGGCACATCTACACAATGGAATACTATGCAGCAGTTAGAAAAAAAATAAGTTATGAATTTTACTTATAAACGGATGGACATGGAGAGATCGTGCTGAGAGAAATTAGCCAGAGAGCAGAGGACAGATATAGAATGATTGCATTCATTTGAGGGATATAAAAAATAGTATGATACTAATATCTAAGGCCAGACAAAATATGGATGAGGAGGACTTGTTACTGAGTGAAATCAAATGCAAGTGTGTGGGAGTCAGAGATTAGGTAAGACAGAGAAGGGAACAATGTACTAATAATTGTTGGAAATGATAATACCAGCCCAGAACTGAGCACTAAATGTAGGCAAAGGGATATATATATAATAACTTATAAATGTATGTATTGCAAGCCACAGTATGTAAGGGAGGGAGGCAGAGAGAGAGACAGAGAGAGAGAGAGAGAGAGAGAATAGGCAAAAGTGCCTGCCATAGAGGTAGGCTGGATAATGTGGTAGGGAATCAGGAGACATTGGAGGTGGGAGATGTGCACTGGTGGAGGGATGGGTGCTGGAACACTGTGTGACTGAAACCTAATCATGAACAGATTTATAATTGTATATCTAGTGATGGTATAATAACATTTAAAATAATAATAATGATAAAGATAATAATAAGGATAGTCTTATATCTGTCTAATTGTTCTGATTCTTTTTTGGAATGATCTATGGGAAAGATGTTAGACAGATGGTGTGGACTCCTATGGAGTGCTCTTATATAATTGGAAATCAAAATGTTCAACATGGGATTAAATATCAAACATGATGTTATTAAATTATATGATCTATGTCTCACATTCATTGATTTACAGAAAGCCTTTGATTCTGTGGAGACTGAAGCAGTCATCGAAGCCCTAGCCAAACAGGGTGTTCAAACCCAATACATCAAGATCCTTCATGAGCTGTACTACGGATTCACCACCAGGATCTCACCATTCTACAAAGAAGTGATCATTGATGTCAAAAGAGGGGTTCGACAGGGTGATACCATTTCATCAAAACTCTTCAGGGCCACCCTTGAGAACATAATAAGACAATTGGAATGGTAAGGAATGGGAGTGAAGATAGATGGTCGGCAACTACACCACCTCCCTTCGCTGATGACATCATTCTAATAACACCAAACATTAGCCAAGCGGCACAAATGCTGGCTGACTTTGACTGAGAAATGTGGAAAGATAGGTCTACAGCTGAATCTAAAGAAAACCATGTTTATGAAGAATGAACTAGTTCCAGAGGCCCCATTCACTCGCAATGGAACAAACATCTCTGAATGCAGCAGTTATGTGTACCTAGGTCAAGAAGTCAACATGATGAACGACCTAAAAGCTGAGCTGTGCAGGAGGAAGAGAGTGGCATGGAATGCCTTCAAAGGCATCCAAGAAATAGTTAAAAGGACAAAGAACCTCTGGCTCTGGGCACATCTCTTTGACTCCACCATTCTCCCTGCACTAACATGCGCCTCAGAGACCTGGGCCTTATGAAAGCAGGATGAGAATGCTATTTGGGTCTCCCAGAGAGGAATCGAAAAGAGCTATGCTTGGAATATCACGCCTCACTCAAGTGAGAGAAGGAATCTGGAGTTCTGACCTTCGTCGCTATTCCAGAATCAGGGATGCTGTCTCGTTTGCCAAGGCATCAAAAAATCAGATGGGCTGGACATGTAAAGTGATTTGGAGACAACCGCTGGACTAGAGCCGTTACCGACTGGATCCCATGGGATGTCAAAAGATCACGTGGCCGCCCACCTACAAGATGGTCAGACTTCCTTGTCAAGACCCTGAAGGAACAGTTTGAGGCTCTTCATATTCCTGAATCAACCAGATGCCATTGGGGCTACATTGGCACGTGATAGGGTCCAATGGAAATGTTACTGGTGCCCTCTCGAGCAAATCGATGAATAATGGGATTCAAGTGATCAAGTGATCTATGTCTATAAATCTTAATGCTCCTTTTGACTAGAATCCAGAACAAATGGGAATATTGCATCTCATTGTGAGTAAAGTGAAATACTTGCTTTTCTCTTTCCTTTGCAACTTCACTATGTTTTTGGTGCTTCATAGAGATATGTTGGTTTGCCTAAACCCAAATAAGAAATGTTTCTGTATGCAGACAGGAAAGCCTGCTATGGGACCCCAAAGCCTTCTTCTAGGGAAACAGAGTCAATTGGATTAGATAGATGGCAGAAGAAGGTATTTAACAGGCACTGATAAAGTAACCTACAAAGACCAGGGATAACCTAGAGATCGACCAGCTCAAATAAGTCCTGGAAATCAGCTGTGCTATGGAAAGCAAAGAGTCTGGTACTATGCCTTAATTGCAACAAGGAAGGACACTAAAGTAGAGCTTATCCTCAGCCCCAAACCCCCACACAGGGATATGGCCGCTCTGCTCCCGAACCTCCCAGTGCAAGAATTGTGATGAGGGGCCAAGGCCACCGCCAGCTCACTGTGGGACCTGATCTTCACATCTTTTAATGGCCAAGCCTGGCATAGCCTTGACATGATAGGTAAAATATTGATGCCATTTTGGCGTGTTCCCTGCTCTGCTCTGTCTTAGCCAATTACTGGGACTTCTCAGCAAGTAGCGGTGTACTTCAAATGGAGAGCGTTCTCCAGTCAGAACTCTCTGAGTGGAGTGAGTCAGGTTTACTAAGTCATTTGGCAAATTTAAAAGGTGGAGAGAAACCATGTTTCTGTAACATGCTTTTTGTAAATATCAGATTCTAGGTCTACAGAAGTGATGGAATAAATGCATTCTAATAGGTTTGATTTAAAAGGTATCCCTTGGGTAATCCAGATAGATATTGGTTTACTGGTTGTAGCTAAACAGCCAGGTCAGGAAAAGAAAATGTTGTATGTGCTATCACTAGTCTGGCCAGGATAGTTGAAGCCAGAGGTTCACCAAGGAGAACATCAGCTGAAGAGTCAGACGTACTCTTAAGCCTACTCTTAGGCCAAGGGACTTTCAGTGAACATCTTAACTAGTTCTAAGCATTTGTTCTTAGTTTTATGAGCACACAAGGGTGTGTGGATAGAACAAGCACTATTTAAAAAAACAGTTCTTAACTCTGGTTCCATAGTGGGATTTGTACCCATCTAGAGAATATTTCGTCTAAGACAGACGACTCTGCAGAAGAGGAACAATGGGCACTGGAATGAGGTTTTTTGAAAGGATATTAATGGAGATGGAGAGACTCACAGACATGGGGCAGAGCTGCTACCGGCTCTCCCCTATGCCCAGGCACTCATGAGGCACCCAGGAGGGATGGAGGGTTCTAGCCCCTGGCCCGCCACCCCAGCAGAGCCTCCGCAACAAGCCAGGCGACCCCCATTCCATGAGGGGCCACCATTTTCCACATCCGGACTTCCCTCTCATCAGAACTCCACCCAGCAGAAGAGCCTATTACAGCCCGGCTCTCACGGCCACTTGTGGCTGTGTGGTTCATCTATAAATGCTGGATTTAGAGGTGACTACAAAGAGTATGCCACCCACATGGCAGAGCCTGGCAAGCCTCCCATGTTGTATTTGATATGCCAAATACCAGTAACAGTTATAGACATCAATGACCTGATATAATGGTTTTAGGCTCTTTATGTTCCTGGAGCAAGCAGATGCCCTTGGGCTCTACTAGCATGAGACAGGACATATGGAGATGTTACTGGTGCCCGCTCGAGCAAATCAATGATGAACGGGAAGACAGTGATATAGACAGTGATTAATGGATTATTGAAGAGAATACATGGAAGCTTCCCACTTGGGAAGAGATGCTTTAATATCATGAGTGAAAACCATCTTCCAAGGGCAGGTCCTGAACAGGACAGTAAGAGAAGGAACTCAGAGTTCTGGCACTTTATGTGTCATTAATGAAACTAGTGAGAATTCTAGGCCACTCCTCACGCACACCATCCAAGTGAGGATTGTCAACTTGACCTTATGCAAATGCTCAAAAAGTTCAGGGCATACATCTCTACTGGTTCTTACTGACATCTTCATGGATGTGTAGCTTTTCCAATCTGTACTGAGAAAGCCAGAGAAATGGATTAGTGTTTTTATGTCCATTAGAAAAATCCAGGGCAGTTAGCCATTTTCTATCATCCAAACTCATGGTTGAAGAAATACTCCTTTTTCATTTTTATTATAATAGGAATAGGCTTTGTGGCTGTGTGGTTTATCAGTAAATGCAAACTGAGAGCCAATTACCAAGAGTGTCCCCCAGCATGGCAGAGCTTGGCAAGCTACCCATGTCATATTTGATATGCAAAAACCAGTAACAAATATAGACCTCATTCCCATGACTCTTGGTGTTCCAGAGTGAGCAGATGCCCCTGGGCTACACTAGTACGTGATAGGACAAATGGAGATGTTACTGGTTCCTGCTCAAGCAAATTGATGAACAAGGGGGAGAGACAACAGATACAAGTGACAGGAATAGGTATGGCATTATATTTGGTTTAGTTGCTTTAAGTTTTTTTTTGTTTTCTAAAAATAGCAAACCACTCTGCCTTTATTAGGTCAGAGAGGGCCTTTACGCCTCCAGGGTCTAAGCATTTCAAAGTATAAGCATTCATAATCCAAATTGATTCAATCTTTTCTTTCATATGTTGATAACTTCAGAAACCCAAATAAATTCATTGCCTGGGCCCCATGAAAACTGAGGTAGCATGAGATTTCACCCCATGGGCAGGCAGGGTCTACAGTCCCACATCAGCAGGAAGTAGCTCCCTGAAAAAAAAAAAAAACAGACCTCCAGCATTTTCCCTTATAAAGATTTAAGGCGGTGAAATCTCTAGGGAGAAATATAATAAAGGCAAGTAGATAGGGAGGGCCCCAGTGGCAATGAGAATTCCTGGGCAGTAATAAAATCCAGGCGCCAAAGCTATATAGAAAGTGGGCACAGGAACTAAGGCCTGTAGGACTTTACCTGGAAGCAAACAGACCCAGAAAAGCTCTGCGAGAAACTCCAGCAGCAACAAAGGCCAGTACAGGAACTTCAAAGAGGACCATCAACCACTCGTACCCGTCCCCCTTGGCAGCTGCCCTAGCAATGGACTTTGCCTAGGTAGAAGCCCCCACATGCAGTAACTTGGAAAAACACTATAAAAGCCACCTGGGACAAAGGATGCGCATGTGCTGCCCGAGCCCATGTGCTGCTTGAACCCACGTGACAAGCTCATGTGGTGTCCAAGTGTGTAGCCCACATCTCCCCTCTTTGAGATGTATACTTTGAGTGCTTTCATACATAATGCTGGGATGTGTATCCTGGGACTCTCTTCACATGTGAAGAAGCCTGCATTCTCTCTTGAGCATAGCACTCTTCCTCTCTCGTCTTCTCATCCCCCTCCTTTTCCTTTCTTAAAGCTTTTTCAAAAAATAAAATGTCTACTTCATTTGCTGTCTAATCCTAAAATTCCTTTCTGTGAGATAGGGATACGGCTCCTGGAAACCGTGGCCAAGCCTGGAACTGACTTTCCTCTCCTGCGAACAGCAATTTCTCACTCCAGTCTTAGTCCATGGCTTCCCACAGGAAAGCCTATGGTGAGGATTAACTCCTGTGCTGAGAAGAGCATGTGGACGTCAGGTATGGCTGATGGTCACCTCATGGGGCTTGTGGAACTTGAGGTTTGTGCTATGTGGTGGCTCATCATGTATCCCAGGTGGTAGATGCAGATCGGGAGTCAGTGGCAGTTTATGTGACATAAAGCCACCCATGGTGGTGCAATGGCTTCACATCCACTGGCACATCCACTGAGTGAAATATCGTATGAGTGAGTTCCAGTTTTCCAGGAACTACAGAGGAGTTCTCCACAGGCCCCTTGCCCTTAAGTGTGAAGAGGTGTTCCTTCTATAATTACTTGCATTAAATGATGTCTTTTTTAATTCTGACTTCACCAGGCCAAGACTGGTGATGCCAAAAATGTTATCTTCACATGAACAAACAGAAAAGAAATTTGTTTGTTGTCTTGGGACAACACCCAGCAGTACTCAAGGATTACTCCTAGCATGCTCAGGTACCATATGATACCATGTAAACCCTGGTCAGCCTTGGGCAAGGAAAGCAACTTATCATTGAACCATATCTGTCTGGCCTCAAGCAGCAAAATTATTTTTATTCAAGAACCATGAACTTACTTTAGAAATGTTTTAAAAATGGATCAAAGTAGCAAGATTTGATTGTTTACCAAACATCTTTATAGGTGGGTAGAAGGTTTTGAAGAATGGAAACTTAAAGAGAGACAAATTTAAGATATTGTTGAAAAAATTTAAAACAATGAATGGACAAAGGGAAGAATAAAGTGAATTCCCAGGTGGATTATATACTCATACATTTTTAAAATTCACTCTCATATCACTGTCACTGTGGATCACTGTCTTCCCGTTCATCTTGATTTGCTCGGCGGCACCAGTAACATCTCCATATGACCTGTCTCATGCAAGTAGAGCCCAAGGAAACCTGCTTGCTCCAAGAACATAAAGAGCCTCAAACCATTCCATCAGGTCATGGGAATGAGGTCTATAATTGTTACTGGTATCTGGCATAACAAATACGACACGGGTAGCTTGCCAGGCTCTGCCGTGCGGGTAGCATACTCTTGTGGTCATCTCAAAATCCAGCATTTGTTGATGAACCGTGTGGCTGCTGCGCCACGCGAGCCAGGCTATGATAGGCTGGTCTGCTGGGTGGAGTTCTGAGGAGGAGTTCTGACGAGAGAAATCCGGATGTGGAAAATGGAGGTCCTCATGGAGTGGGGTTCGTCTGGCTTGTTGTGAGGCTTGCCAGGGTGGCGGGCCAGGGCTAGAACTTGCCATCCCTCCCGGGCACCCATGAGCAGCTGGGCACAGTGAGAGCCAGTAGCAGCTCTGCCCCATGTCTGTCTATATACACTAATATACATTAGTGTAGATATATAATATACAGAGATATACATCTCTATCGATTGATGGCTTTTATAGTGTTTTTTTTTCCAAGCTGCTGCATGTGGTTCTCTAAAACTAGAATAATGGGATTCAAGTGATCAGGAGTGATCAAGAGGGGACCGGAGCGATAGTCCAGTGGGTAGGGCGTTTGCCTCGTATGTGACCGGCCCATGCTGGCCCGGGTTCGATCCCCGGCATCCCATATGGTCCCTTGAGCACCCCCAGGAGTAATTCCTGAGTGCAGAGCCAGGAGAAACCCTGAGCATTGCGGGTGTGACCCCCCAAAAAAAAAAAAGAACCCTGAATGAATGGTCTGAGGCTTTTCGTATTCCTGGAGCTTGCAGATGCCATTGTGTTACACTGGCATGTGATAGGGTCAAATGGAAACGTTACTGGTGCCCACTTTCGAGCAAATTGGCGAATAACGGGATGTCAAGTGATCAAGTGATATATATTAGTATAGTATTATTAGAGAATTACTTCCTAGAAAGTCATTAAACCACAAATATAAAAACTGGTAAGTTTAAGTACATAAATTATGACTTCTCTGCAGAACAAAGGACACCCTTTACCAAGTTTCCCAAGCAGCTTTCTGGGAGAAGATATTGTAACCTACATCACAAGTTAACAACTGTCCTGTTTGAAGATCTCATAGAAATTAAAAAATGATCTAACTGAAATAAAAAGTAGCAATGAAGAAGGAATTCCTAGATGAAGACTCCTATTTAGACAGTAAATACATAAACAATTTTAATCTCAGTAATAATCAAAGAAATGCACATTTTAAGCAGGCACTGTTTCCTTCCCATTGGCAATAATTTTGGAAGCTGACAACATCAATGATGAGATAAAATGAAAAAATAATTTCGATCCTGGGGGGGTGTATACATTTTCACAAATTCTTTGAAATTTGGAATAATCTATCTTGACTCTTGCTATCTATCCCAGAAAAAGCTCTTCCAAGACACACAGAAATAGATGCCGAAGGACAATTTTTTGTGATATGTATCACAGAAAATATTCATATGTATGTATCCAAGAGGACTATCCAAACAAATACCTACATTGTGGCTTCTCAGTTCAATGTAAAGGAACTAAAATTATGTGAGTCAACTCAGAAAAGTGTCAGACACAGGATGGAATTTACAAAATAAAATTTTCATAATAAGATATATATATACTATGCAACCATTTTGAACAATATTAAAAATAATAATAGATGTATGTGCATGTGTTGGTATTTGAGACTCCAACAGAAGCAAACATCTGATAGGAAATAGTTCAACTTTAGTATCTTTGTTACAGGAGAGAAGTGAGCAAAACTATTTTCCCATACAAAAACAATTTTCACTTTCTCAAAAAATCTTTTAAAAATTTATATTAAAGCATTAATATTTTAAAAACTACAGTGTGAGTATGGTAGTTTTTTTGTATTTCTTCTGATATTTTTCTACGTTTGAATTATTTTCTATACAACAAAAAAAGGGAAGGAGAAAAGAATGATTGGTGAAAAACAGAACAAATAACAGTACAGAGGAAGACAGTAAAGAGAAGAAGAGTCGCATATGGGAAATAAGGCACAAGGGAAACCACAGAGGTGGAAAGTGGAAAATGCAGAGACCATAAAGCAAGTCTAGAGGGCAAAGCTCAACATCCCCTTGGCTTATCCTGTTTTTTTTTTTTTTTTCTTGCTTCTTTGCTCCATACTTACTCAAGTCCCTTCTTTAGAACTTTTTAAAAATAAGTAACACTTTTGAATCAAGCTCCTCCAGAGATCGGGCCCTCTCCATCTGTGCTTAAGACCAACCAGTCTTTTTTTGAAACCAAACTCCAAGAATCGTGCCACACAAACTAATTTTTGAGAGGAGCTGGACTGAGTATATAGATGGAAATCCTGTAACTTAAGTCATTAATTATTTATCTCTTAAATGTAATAAAGAAGGTGTAGGCTGTAATTTTGCTTTCTGTTTGCTTTT
>JAJIBD010032967.1:0-28123 GCA_021461705.1 Cryptotis parvus | reverse complement strand
TATGTTAATGCAGGGAGAATGGTGAAACTCGAAGAGATATGCCCGGAGCCAAAAGGTTCTTTGTCCTTTTTAGCTGTTTCTTCTATGTCTTCTGAAGGCATTCCATGCCGCCTTCCTTCGCGCAGCCCAGGTTTTAGGTCATTTATCATGTTGGGACTTCTCGACCTAGGAATAATGTGAACCTGCATTCAAAGATGCTTGTTCCATTGAGAGTGAATGGGGGCCTTCAAGAACTAGTTCATTTTTCATAAACATGGTTTTCTTCAAGATTCAGCTGAGACCTATCTTCCACATTCTCGGTCAGATTCAGCCAGCATTTGTGCCGCTTGGCTAATGTTTAGTGTTATTAGAAACGATGTCATCAGCGAAGCAGAGATTGTGTAGTTGCTGACCATCTATCTTCACTCTATTCCTTCCCATTCTAATTGTTTGCTGATGTTCTAGAGGGTGGCACTGAAGAGTTTTGGTGAAATGGTATCACCCTGTCGAACCCCTCTTGACATCAATGATCACTTCTTTTGTAGAATGGTGGGAGATACTGGTGGTGAATCCATAATACAGCTCACGAAGGATCTTGATTACTGGGTGTGAACACCCTGTTTGGCTAGGGACTTCAATGACTGCTTCAGTCTCCACAGAATCAAAGGCTTTCTGTAAATCAATGAACGTGAGACAGAGTGGCATCTTGTACTCCCTACAAACCTATACAAATATGGTATATGTTCATACCTATGTACATATGTGTATGCATATACAGTACATATATATACATACACATATGCGTGTAAGTATACATATATATGTATACATATATGTGTATATGTACATAACTCTAATATATGTATACATATATAGTAAAGAATAAAGATTTAACATAAGTGACCTTTCCCTATCTAGTTACCTTAAAAAGAAAAGTAACCTAAAACTATGAGTGAGTATAAAAACAAATATAGTAAATTTTCTAAGGCAAAAATTACATTTTTTGAAAACAGGCTAATACCTACAAATACTGATGAAGAAATAGGAAAGAAAACAAGTCACCTAGTATAAGACATGGGAAGTGGGCCGGAGCGATAGCCCAGCGGTAGGGCATTTGCCTTGCACGCGGCCGGCCTGTGCCAGCCTGGGTTCGATCCCGGCATCCCATATGGTCCCCGAGCACCGCCAGGAGTAATTCCTGAGTGCAGAGCCAGGAGTAGCCCCTGAGCATTGGCGGCGTGACCCAAAAAAGCAAAAAAAAAAAAAAAAAAAAAAGACATGGGAAGTAAAAAGTAGCAGCAGGAATTTTTTATATAATAAAAAGGATAGTAAAGTATATTTTTGTACAACATTATGGTGAACAATTTACAACTTAGGCTAAACTAGTCAATATTTTGGAAAAGATAGATTATTTAAAACTGACACAAAAGGAAGTGAAATATGTGAGTAGCCCTGTATCCAACAAAGCAAGTCCACTCTGTAGGTTTCCCTGGAGAAAGCCGGCCACTTTAGAGTGGCTCTCAATTGATTTTTCCCATAGAAAGGAGCAGATGACTGTCCTCTTTCGACTGGAACAATATCTATTTTTACACCTGAAGTGATATAATCCATTCAGTATATTCCTACTTATTAAATGATAACATACCCATTAGAGAACATTCATGTCTGGAACCTCTCCGTGATAATATCCTCTCTAAGGTTCTGCATCAGGGGGGCTGTGGGGGAATGTTTGAAGGAAAACAGAAGGTATGGTTTCCTCTCACAAAGCATTCCTTTGAGAGTCTTAAAAGCTCTCGTCTGGCTTGGATAAGCTTTAAATCTTTTGAGGCTTCAACATAAATGCTAAAAATTGTAACATGTGTGATCTCTACCCTAAGGGCACATTTTTTTCAAATGGGGAATACTCAGTATTTGATATGTGCATTAAATCCATTTGAAACTTAGAGTCATGCTGAGCAAGATTGAGAATGAGAGTTTTACTTGAAACTCCATCAAGTCATTGCTCTTTCTTACGAGGCATCCTTTGAAATTTAATGCACCTCCTATTACATAAGTTTCTCATCTTACGGACGTCTTCCTGCACATATTCTCCTGTACATGAATCACTTGGACCCTCTTTGTTATAATTTCTGTAACACAGATTATACTGTTTGCTTCATCTACCAACTCTGTTTGGGGCTCTTAGGGGTATGTCTGCTGCCCAGCCTTAAGTCAATACTGTCTGTTTCACTTTCTATGTTGTCAGTAACTATCTCCCGCAGCATACTAATTTAGTGAAGGGGGAGCAATTGTACAGCGGGCAGGGTGTCACAATGCACTTGGCCAGCCCAAGTTAGGACCTTGGATTCCCCAAACACTGCCAGGAGTAATTCTTAAGTGCAGAACCAGGAAGTACCCTGAGCACTGCTGGGTGTAGTGCACAAACAAGTAAACAAAACAAAACAAAAAAACATATTGGCTTAATTATATTTGTTTGTGACTTTGTGGGTCAGAAATTTAGATTGGACCCAGTGGATGGATGTGGGTTGTTCCAGACATTCAAGACGTGGTTCTAAGCCGGTATTACTCACTGAGCAGAGGAAATATACCTGGAATCGTATACTTAATTTATAAAGCCATAGTCCTCTTTTTTGGTGCACATTGCAAGCATTGCATATAAATTTTCATATTCTTTCCTATTCGGGCACCAAACCTAACCCACACATTTCTTTGTCTACTTTCTAGTAATTCACTGGAGTTGCTCACAAAGTAAAATTGTTATTAAATAAGGTTTTTATCGAAAAGAACTGTGAGAAGATATTAAAATTGGTATTTAATTTTGGTCCTACTCTTTCTTAAGTGATCTCACATAATCACTGAACTATCAGGCTGTAATTTTAAAATAGACAAACAGCAATATAGACAATAAAATATTCTGGAGACAAAATTATTTAGAACCTCAGTCTTCTCCTCATTGCTCCTATTAAAAAAACAACTTATATATCTCTTTCTATAGTGTTGCTATGAGCAAACAATTCTCTGATTTATTTAAATCACCTAATACTACTGTTCTTTGAGGGAGGAAAGTTTCACACCTGGTGGTTCTCAGGATTGCTCTGGGCTCTGTGCTCAGGAATCACTCCTGGCAGCACTCCTGGGACTATACAGCATGCCACAATCAAAGCTGGCTGGACAGTGTGCAAGGCACGAGCCCTCCCAACTGTACTCTGGCCCCACCCAAAAACAACTTTTATCCATCTTCTAAGTCTCTGCTGCTGGTCGGCTTCTTCCACTAAAATATCCTTGATAACTCCATAGCAATAGTCCTTCCCTCCAGTGTCAGTTTTCAGCTGTATGACTGACAGAAACAGGTACAGAACCAGTCCAGAGGCTCTGAGCCCCCTTTAAGACTTCCTCTTTGAACTGTTCCCTTGCTCTGCCCTTAGGCAAGCTCACAGCGGAGCCCTTTTGCTCTGCTCCTCTAACTCTCTATCCTGCCACGTTCTCTGCTCCTCCAACTCACTCCTGCCAGCCAGGCTGAGAACCCAGTCTCAACCAACTCTTCAACTGTTTTTTCCAATTCTTATATGCATAATTTGGATATCAGCCATACCTTTAAAAGTAAAGGCCATCCCTTTAACTCTTAAAGGGAAAAAGGACCCCCAAAACTCTGACACTCTAGATTATACAGACTTGCAGGATCCTTTTATCATCATATTACTCACACTAATCTCATGACACCTGAAGTTTCCTTACTTTGAAGGAGCGTAATGCTGGATACAAGAGTAAATGTAAGAATTAGGAGGGGCTTGAGCAACAACACGGCAGCTTAGCTATTTTCCTTGCATAGAGTTGACCTTAGTTCAATCCTCCAATGTCGGGCGCTCCGCCGGGTCCTCGACAGTGCCGGGAAGCGAAGTTCCCTTCTACCTCCGGCCGGCGAGGAATGGATGGATACTCAGGAATCCGATGCGTTTTAAAAGACTTTACTTATCACAGGTTCAGGCATACAAATCAGCAAAAGGAAAAACCTGATGCTTAAGATTCCAGGCTAGAACCCCAGCCACGTGTAGGCCAAGATGGCGACCACCACGTGTGAAACTTCCAAGGGGAATAAACGCCACAAGGCGAGATCCCACCAGGAAGAAGAAGCCCGGGAGAGGGGAACCGGCTAGTTTATACCCCCAGCAACTCAGACCTTCCTCCCATTGTTATGGAAAGCAGGGAGAGTCCAATGCCCTTAGGTAGCCCCTCCCTGCATCTCACCTAGGGCCTTTACTGTGCTAATGTTTTGAGCCGGAATGCCTTTGAAATGTAGAGAAGGGGTTTCTGAGATGGCATGTCACTGTACCAAAGATCAACACCAATGCCAGTTAAATATTTCTCCAAGCCTTCACAAGTCTCCTCTACTTCATTGTAGTTTTATATTTTATCAGGGAGCCATGCTTGTTTGTTTGGAAGCAAACAGCATTTCTCTCTGGTCTAATTACTTAGGTGTCCTTACGTGGCCAGGCTAAATGCTGGTAAGATCTAGCTAGTCCCACGATGATTGTGATAGCATGGGAGAATATTTATACCAGCTAGTACAGCATACATGGTCAGATAAACTGCCACATTTAGACTACCCTTATCTACGGAGTGATTTTTCGGGAGGAAATCCAGAGCAGATGCAGCGGCCCTTAGGAGTCCTGCAACACCCTAGCATCCCATATGGTCACCTAGCATTACCAGGACTAATTCCTGAGTTCAGAGCCAGGAATAACCCTTGAGCATTTCTGGTTGAGACTCAAAAACACCAAAAAATAAAAAAACTGATGAGGAGCAGTGCTTTTCTGTCATTCAGTGACAATTTTGGTTGCTATAACAATATGAGCTCTTCAGAAATTTAATGCCAAAATAGCATTATCCCATACTAACGTCAGCCTTTATGCATAGTATTCATATATTCTGAACAAATGAAAAAACTGTGGGGTCATATTAATATTTCTTTTATGAACTAATGCCTTCAAAAAACATCAAAGAAATAGCTAAAAGAAAAAGAACCCTCCGGTTCCGGACACATCTCTTCAACAACACTATTCTCCCTGCATTAACATAAGCCTCAGAGACCTGGGCTCTCACGAAAGCAGGATGAGAATGCTATTTGGGTCTCCCAGAGAGGAATCGAAAGAGCTATGCTTGGAATATCACGCCTCACTCAAGTGAGAGAACGAATCCGAGCTCCGACCTCTGTCACTGTTCCAGAGTCAGGACGCTGTCTCGCTTGCCAAGGCATGGAAAAATTAGATGGGCTGGACATGTAATGCAATTTGGAGACGACCGCTGACTAGGAGCGTTGCTCCGACTGGCTCCCACGGAATGTCAAAAGATCATTGGCCGCCCACCTACAAGATGGTCAGACTTCTTCGGTAAGACCCTGAATGAACGGTTTGAGGCTCTTTTGTATTCCTGAAGCAAACCAGATGCCATTGGGCTACAGTGGTGTGTGATAGGGTCAAATGGAAATATTACTGGCGCCCGCTCGAGCAAATTGAAGAAAAAACGGGATGTCAAGTGATCAAGTAATTATGAAATAATACACAAAATTTTCTGCACAGGAACAAAAACCTTCAGCAACAGGAAATTGGAGGCCAAATTATATATTCAAGATGCTAGAGCCATTCAGAGGAGAACAGGGAACAGAGACTTTGACAGAATAATGGCAGCATCCATAGGTAGTGCTTGCCTCTTTAGTATGGCTGTAGCACAGTGCTATTATCTTTATTATAGACAAAATACTGAGCAAATGAACAAAACTGAATCATGTTTACTGGGCATCTGTAGTGAGTAAAAAGAGAATGTCATATGCAGAGTGAGAAAATATGGAGTTGTATGAAGATCTATGGCTACGATCCACAAACACAAAAAGCATTCCCTGTGTGTATAATTAAGAAAATACAGAAACTCACACAAGAAAAGCTGATAAATGAGGAGAGACGTGAGAAACAGGATATTTAGGAAGAAGGATAAATTGAAATTTCCTCCTTCCTCGGGTGATCACTAATCAGCATTGTTGTCAGATCACTTCATGTTATACACTGCTCAATTGTGTAAATAATTGTACAATTTTTATTCTAAAATAATGGTTCTGCAAAATAATGATGCTGAGAATAATTAGGCAGTGATATAAATATTATTACATAAATGGAACAATTGTTACATTCTAATTAAATCCAACAATTAGATCCTACTTAGGCAGTGGAAATTATGCTACAGATTCATTACTCAAAAATCATTTGATATGTGTTACTTATTGCTAATAACACAGTTGTGACTTTGATGGTCTAAACCAATCTGTCTTCCAGATGTCTTCTAATCACGAACCCAAACACTACCCCTGTTGAAATGCAGATTTAAGGGACACATACACACATTTTAACCTCTCTGCCCTTTTGTTTGTGTTTGTTTTTCTGTGTTTTGGGTCACACCTAGCAGTGCTCAGGGGTTACTCCTGGCTCTGCACTCAGAAATTATTTCTGGTGGTGTTTAGGAGACCATAGGGGATGCTGGGGATCAAACCCTTTGTATGTTTTCTTGATTTATTTATCATTGATTTTCACTCTAAATGTGATTACCACCTCCCTTCTACTTGGTTTGGGATTCACTTGTTGCTCTTTACCCAGTTTTGTCCAGCTGAGAGGTTAGATGTTGACTTCAGCCCTTTCTTCCTGGTATGAATCTACTTATAATTTTAAATAGACCATAGGAACATACAAAGATATTATTATATAAAATATGTTTTCTACTATAACTGAAAATAAAAAAAATACTTGCAAAGTAATAGTATATATGGACACAGAAATAACAGGGCTTAGAGTTACAAATCAACATCAGGGTGGTTCGTGAAAAGCCTATACAATTTTGCATTCAGCACAGTAACTCAAACAATAATTTATACCTGCTAGATAACACTTAGATAAGTGACTTTGGAGAATTTTAAGAGATTACAAAAATATAGACTTGGAGTGTTGACTCCAAGAAAAAGAGACAGAAGAAGAGCTTTGAAGCACAAGGCAACCTACCCTTATGGAAAGCACCGTAGTGGGCAACATCTTCAGGGCTGGCCACTGAGTGTGAGCACCTACGTTTAGAGTTTCTGATTTTCTTGAAAATCATTTATACCTTAAATAGACAAGAAACATTTAGGGGGGCAGCAGTCAAGCTTAGCAACTGAGTCAAGCTTCCTCCTTCCTGGTCAAGTCTTACGTTTGCTGCAGTGATGTGAGCCTAGAAAAACACTCAAAGAAGCAAAATCTCCCTCCTCATCCACTAGACTACAATAATACTTTCCTGGACATGTCACCTGCTCTCAGGACACAGTGGATGATCTCAACCTGATGATTCCTTTTGGTGACTTCACTTGCTAGGAAGTAATAAGAATGGATAGAGTAGCCGGTTGTTTGGATCTTCACCTATATATTTCTGAAGAGACTGAATTATGTTTATTGAATTATAATGAACATGTTCATGAAAATTGAACTAGTTCCAGAGGCCCCATTTACTCTCAATGGAACAAACATCTCTGAATGCAGCTGTTATGTGTACCTAGGTTGAGAAGTCAACATGAACGACCTAAAACCTGAGCTGCGCAGGAGGAAGAGAGAGTGGCATGGAATGCCTTCAGAGACATCGAAGAAATAGCTAAAAGGACAAAGAACCTCTGGCTCCAGGCACATCTCTTTGACTACACTGTTCTCCCTGCATTAACATATGCCTCAGAGACCTGGGTCCTACCAAAGCAGGATGAGAACGCTATTTGAGTCTCCCAGAGAGGAATTGAAAAAAAGCTATGCTTGGAATATCACGCCTCATCAAGTGAAAGAAGGAGTCCGACCTCCAACCTCCATCGCTATTCCAGAGTCAGGATGCTGTCTCCTTGCCAAGGCATCGAAAATCAGATGGGCTGGACATGCAATGCGATTTGGAGACGCACCGCTGGACTAGGAGCCATTACCGACTGGATCCTACGGATGTCAAAAGACTATGTGGTCGCCCACCTACAAGATGTTCAGACTTCTTTGTCAGACCCTGAACGAACAGTTTGAGGTTCTTTGTATTCCTGAGCAACCAGATGCCATTGGGCTACACTGGCACGTGATAGGGTCAAAATGGAAATGTTACTGGCGCCTGCTTGAGCAAATTGATGAATAACGGGATGTCAAGTGATCAAGTGATCATTGAATCATAATAAATTCCATAATCAACGCTAAGCATAAATGGGCAGGAGAAACAAGTCAACTTTAGGGATTTTACTTCTAGTGTCCATGAAGAAGAGATATTTAAACTGGAAGTGGAGCGCAAGACCCCCATGAAAGGGGAGACCAGAGGAGGACGAGTAGGAGCTAGGGCATAGGTTCTGTGGTGAGAAGCTGCACAGGTCTGAGAGAAGGGAAGAGCAGCCGTGTGGCTGTAGCTCAGCAAGGAACAGAGACAAGGACCATGGCTGGAATACAGGAATCTCAGCTTAGGCCACATGGCTGGAATATGAGGGTCTCAGGTTAGGGCCACTGGGCCTGAGAGAGATTCAGAGCAGTAGTTAAGGTCATTCTGGAATTCCGCGGTAAGACTAACCCACAGCACAGGAGCTGTGTTGGACGGAAACCAGGAACAGCTCTCAAGTAGCTGTAAGAAACCAGGGACACAAGTTCTCAAATTCAAGCTCTCTCTCGTGGAAGAAAATTCCACTAAATTGTGCAGCGAAATGAGTCAGCTGCAAAAATAAAATATTCTACCCCTTTCGGCTGTGAGGTTCTGCTGTGTCCTTCCAGCCACATCCCTGCCCCCCTGCTGGTCCACTTGGTGCTTGAGTAGCTTGGAAAGACCAGCTTGAAACTCCAAGTTTTCCTTCAAGTTTGAGGAAACTTATTGGTCTCCCTGCGTGCATTTCTTGCACCTCTCCCCACCTCTGCTCTGGAGATAGAGCCCTGAGCTCAAATGCACAGTTCCTATTGGAAAACAAGAGCTTTGTTACTTTATTTTTATTTAGTGAATTTTGGTTTTGGGGTCATATACAGCAATGCTCAGGAGTTATTCCTGGCTCTGAACTCCAAAGTAGTCCTGGCCAGGAGTACCATAGGGGATGCTGGAGATCGAGCCCGGCTGGCTGTGTGCAAGGAAAACCCTGACCCATTGTACTGTCGGCTCCAGCCCTGCTTTGTTCTTTAAATGATTCTGTTGACATGAGTTTTTCCTCTACTGAGAATAGCCTGTTTCAGCTGTGTGTTGGTTAGAAACCATGATGGCAGGGGGACATCCCCTCCTCAGTCCTCCATTGCTTCCTCTAGAGGTCTTCAGCGTCTGCCTCTGAGAGACCTTTCTTACCACTCCTTGTGGGATATGGTCCCGTCAACTGTCATTAAATCCCCAGGCATCTTCAGTGAGTCCACACTGCCTGGGCCCCTTCATCTACTTTATCTTCAGGTCAGTAGTCATCTAGGCACTTTTTGCCTCTTCTGACATTCTGTAATTCTAAATCTCATTTCATCATTTTCTATGCAATTGACTTTAGAAGACCAGATCTCCCTTTGCAAGCTCCACTGAGAAACTCATCCTTTTCAAAGAGCTAATGAAATATTTTCTCGACAGGAATCTGACCCTCTACATATGAGCTCAATGGATTTCCTCTAGGTTTCTCTCTGTGGGTAACGCATTTTGCTCCTTCCCCTTTAATTCAGCTCCTGCTTCTTTCCCATGCCCCCGCTGCACCCCACACCTTGGCAGAGCTCTCCATGGTTGGGAATGAAGATTGGCACAGTTATACCAAAATCAATTGCTTTTTACCTCTCCTTTAAAAAAAAAAGTCACAAAAGCAACCATTAGCAAGCAAACAGGAAGGCTGACATAAGGTCACCTCCCACTGAATTTTACTGATGGTGAATCTCTCTAGAGTAATTTGATTAAACACATTCAATTTACTTTGTGGGGAGACAGGCAACAGCTTCAGCTGGCACTCACAAACTCCAAGAGAGCTTCCAACATTTAAAGAAATGTGTCCACTTATTTTAACAGAGCCTTATTTTCTCAAAAACAAAACAAACAACCAAAACAAACTGTATTGGTTACTCTAGTATATTCTCTCCAACCACCTAGGGATTAACAAAGGAAAAGCAGAGAATATGAGTATACACACAATCTGAGAATCAAGTTTTCTTATAAAATTTCATAAGCAGAAACAGTAAAAGTGAAGGAGCAATTACCAGTTAGTTTATATAGAATATCTTTAGAATTCTCAGACCAAAATCAACTTACCAAATCATACCTAATAACACATATAACCTAAAAATAATCTTATGGAAAAAAATATGGATATTCTTGAAAACCTAGAAATTGAGCTTCTATAGGACCTTGTAATATAATTTCTGGGACTATACTCTAGTTGCCCAAAAACACACTGCAGAAAAGCTGTCTGCACACCTACACTCTTTGCAGCATTATTCACAATAGCCAGAATCTGGAAAACTTTACAAGTGCTGAAGAACAAATGATTGGATAAAAAAAAAAAAAAACTATGGTACATGTATATAATGGAACATTATACAACCATTAGGAAAAAAATGGAGAATTTAGGCTGAGTGAAATCAGTCAGAATGAGAGGAACATAGACTGATTATATTAATTTGTGGTATATAAAAGATGTTTATATCATTATAGATTTCTTTATATTGTACTCTGAATTATAGGAAGTACTTAATATTCTTGCTCATATTATCAGGAAAGGATTTAACTCCTTTCCTGGTATTTCAGATGACTCCTCTATCCTTGATGTTAATGCCCTGGCATTGTTATTTCATTTGTTTTAGCATTCCTTTATCCTCACACATGAAAGATTTCTCCAGGCATTTTCTTTTTATTTATTTAATTTATAAATAAATAAATAATCCCGGTGGTTGATGGTCTGACATAGAAAAAGATAGGTCCCTGGGATGAACCCAGAGCCACGGCAGAGCCTGGCAACCTTCCCATGGTGTATTTGATATGCCAAAAACAGTAACAATAATGGACCTCATTCCCAATGAATGGAGACGCACAGCTCCTGCTAGAGCAAATCGATGAACAATGGGAAGATAAGTGTTACAAGTGAAGTGATATAAACAGACAACCACATAGTGTGTGAAAAATACCTATCGGCAAAAAACAAGGACCAGGAAGACTGGTCCATGGTAGGAAGCGTACCAAAAATGGGGGTAGGGAGTGCAGTTAGGTCAGAGAAGGAACCACTATGACAATGATAGTTGGACACGATCAGTCTGGACAAGAACTGAGTGCTGAAAGGAGGGAAATGGACATGTGGTATCCACATACCTAAAAGGAAAATAAGGGAGAGAGATCGGGCAGTGGGTGTGCCATAGAGGCAGGCCGTGGGATAGGAGGGGTGGGGGGGCATTGGGAGAGAAACTGGGGACACAAGTGGTAGGGAATTTACACTGGCGAAGGGATAGGTGTTGGAACATTGTTCACTTATAAACAACTCTGTAGCTACATGTCACAATGATTTAAAATAAATAAATAATTAAAAAAAAATTAGTCGTGATGAATCACATGACACAGTCTGTCTCCCTGGTTCTGAGGCTGAGGCAACCCCTCCTGTTGGGGTGTTACTGCCCTAGCCAGCTGCTGGGAAACTGCGCTGATGCTCTTTGACTCTGGCTGCACAACCCTCAACCTCGTTCTCGCATCTTTTGGGTTTTGTTTTTGGCGATGGAAACAGGTACTAATGGAGACCTTTACTAAAAACAAAGTGACAATTGCAAAGTTTTAATAAATACACACATAAATACCATTGCTACTTCCAAGGCTAAGGCTATTATTGTACATTTATAAATCATGTGCAGGGTGGTGCTATTGGTGACCAGGTTCCAAGGTTCCAAACTCTCTCGGGGAGATAAAGGTAAAGTTGAGTGAACCGAGCACAGTCTGAGAGGACGCACCAAGAGTTTGCGAGTGTGTGTGTGTGCATGTGTGTTATGTGTATGTGCAAGTGTGTGCATGCATATGCATGAGTGTGTTTATGCTGTGTGTTTGTGTTGTGTGTGCTATTTGTGTGTGCAAGTGTGTGAGACTGTTTGGCTGTGTGTCCATGTGTTTGTGTGTGTGTTTGTGCACGCATATGTGTGTATATTTGTGTGAGTTTGTGTGTGTGCATCTGTCTGCATGTGTGTGCTATGTGCATGCACATGTGTATGCCCAAAGAGCTCCCAGAAATATTATGGGCATAGAATCCATCTGGGCAACTTACTGAAAATGCAGTTTTCCTGAGATCAGGACTCTGAAAACCCCTTCTCAGGCCTCTGGGAGGGAGGTCAGGCTGCTCCCAGACCCCAGAGCTTACACTTAGATGACAAGGCTTGAAAACTCTACAGTGTGGCCTCCTGTGCGCTATCAGACAGGTTTCTTCTTGCCAGTTCCATTTCCAGAGTGATGAGCTCATGGCTGACGCCCGGAGGCGCTATGCACAGTAAAGAATGCTTCTCTGTACATTTTGTTAGAAAGGGTCGGGAAACAATACGGTCACTTTCACAACTGTAAAAAGGCTACTCCATTCACCTTTCTAGAACATCAAGCACAGGCGGCTCAGAGATCCGGCTCCACCACTTGTGGGCTGTGATGCCCAGTTTCTCCCAGAACTATCAACATTGGCTGCTGCTTGTCTCACCTTTCTTCTGTCACAACAAAATAGAACAATCTGCCAACAAATCGTCCTAGGTGCTGATGTTGGCAAAAACTGTCTCTCAAGGCTTTTAAACCCTCCCCAAGTCGATTCTCTTTTATTTTTTTTCTTTTTGGGTCACACCCGGCAATGCTCAGGGGTTACTCCTGGCTCTGCACTCAGGAATTACTCCTGGCGGTGAGCAGGGGACCATATGGGATGCCTGGGGATCGAACTCCAGGTTGGCGTGTGCCAAGGCAAACACTTCCCTCTGGACTATCGCTCTGGGCCCTCGATTTCCTCTTTGAACAGATAGCTTATTGGGGTCACATAGCTGGAGATGCAATTTTGTATTTATCCCTACTCCAACTAATTTGAAACTATGTTACTCTGCCACTTAACAGCTGAAATCTCAGGCTTTCACCCTTGTAACTGCTTTCAAGGAAGCCATTTTATCCCAGTGGATCTGCCAAAACCCATCACTGTAAATCTTCTACATCACGTTCACCACAGTTGTCAGTGGTGACTGATGAAAGCAGGGACTAATATTTATGAATTGTTCAGACACACCGCGGTCTGTACCGTATCTAGCACACCTCATTACATCAATACTCCAGGTATGTCTAATTATACTCAAATCCAGGAATAAACAAAACCTATGCCAAGAGATTTAATAAATCCAATAAAGGAAATAGTGATAGATATATAATTCAACCCAGCCTAGTTACCTCATTTTGAAACCTCAAGTTATTTATCTCAAAAAAATAGCTTTCCCATATTCTAGAATTAAGGGAGATGAGAGTATACTGACCAGTTGTCAAGAACTTATATGAATTATTTAGTTAGGAGGAATTTGAGCAAAGCACCTCAAAATATAAGTCTGTAATGCCAAAAAGGGATTTCAGGATCCAAATTCTCATGTAGGACAGAATTCCCCACATATAGTGGAACAGTGTTCAGACCAGTTAGATGCTGGAGAATTCAACTGAACTCCCAGCAGCCTCATCTTCCCTGGAGCTGAAGGAAGAACTCTTGGAGATTGCCCCACTTGGCTCAGACACCAGCCACAAACCCAGCTTGCAGTCTATACTTCCTCCCCCACGGACTTTAAGTCACAGTTTCCCATGACTCTGTCTTTGAGTTTCAGTAACTGGCTAGAATGGCCAGGACTATGTGGAGGGCAGGACTGTGGGTAGGCAACTGCTTTGCTGGAGGCCAACCTAGTTCTAGCCTGGGCACCACGTTTAGAACCTTATCACCACCAGGAGTGATCCCGCGCACTGTCAGATGTGTCCCTAAAATAAATTGGAGAGATTGGCTCATAGAACTCAGAGAATTTTACTTAGTAGTCAAGTAGTCACAAGAGCTATTGTAACTCAGGAAGGACCAGATAGAAGAACGTCAGAGTGGCCCAGAGTTCCATGGCTCTTGTAGGTCATCACTTTCTGGGTCTCCACAATCTACATAGCCTGCGTAAAGACGCCTCCATAAAAATCCCAACAAGATGGGTTTGGAGCGGCTGAGGCTGTAGACTGTGGAGACCCAGAGAGTGATGCCTGCAGAATAGAAACAGATTTCATCTCTATCAATCAACAAAGATTAACTAGTGCAGAGCAAAAGAAGACCTTTCCTCTGTGGCATTTACATCTAAAGTAGAGCAAGACAAAGATGATGAGTAAGCGCTGGGGGTTAAGGCGTAATGAAACTAAAACATCTTGCTCAGTGGAGATGGAGCCTAGTGCTGTGTCCTGTTGAAGAGTCAGACCAGTACCCCAAGCATTCAATGAATTGAGAACAATTAGCCTTGGCCAATGCCAAGAAACTGAATGGCCACTCTCAAAACCTTAATTTTATACAATGAACTACCTCTGGATCTCCACATAGCCAGGTATAATATGGCAAGTTATTAACTCATCATAATTTTCTCCCAATTTACCGACTTCGAGGATTAGTACAATTTACGTTGCTTGTTGTGTTTTAAAATCAGCTTCAGAGATAAGTTGCTTTTTTGGGCCTATCACCTTAGGGCTGGGGCAGTGAGCCTCTGGTGTATTTTGGTTTTAAATGTCATGCATTGTTTAAAATGTCAAGAGATTTTTGAATGGTAAGTAAGCAAGTTTCCCTTTTCTAACTCTTTTTTTTTTTTTTTAGGTCATACCCAGCAATACTGAGGGGTTCCTCCTGGCTTGCACTCAGGAATTACTCCTGGTGGTGCTCGGGGACCATATGGAATGCCAGGGATCAAACCTGGGTGAGTCGCATGCAAATCAAACACCCTTCCCACTGTGCTATTATTGCTCAGGCCCTCTTTCAATCAAATTCAGTGTATTTGTATTTTTGGGCTTGGTTTTTTGTTTTCTGAGTGGGTTGGAAAAAAATAGCAAATGCCATGGGATTTGGATGTGGAGGGAGTGTGTCAAACAATGGGAATACTAATGTATAGCGTGTAGGGCTATTACGAGAATTAAATGAGGTGCTATGAGGACCAGAGGGATGTAAAGATAGCACTGACATGCTCGCTTTGCACACGGCTGCACCCAGCACCCCTAGTACCACACATGGCTTCCCACCCACTCCAGCACTGCCAGGATAAGCCTTGAGCACTGCACCGTGATCCCAAAGCAAAGCAAATGAAGAAAAATAATCATGCTTATGAAGCAGTTCCCATACTTAGTAAAAGGATGAGGCTGTATTGGTTAGTTCAATCCAATATATTCTTGAACTCAATTATTCACTGACTAACTGAAGAGTACTACGTGAGACATTTATTCAACCATCTATAAAGCAGGGAAAGCACCGGAAATAGCTCAAAGGACTGCAGCTCCCAGAACAGAACAGGTCGGGCCACTCCACTGGCGGTCCGAGCAGCTTGATACCCAAGTCTCACAGCACTGGCCCAGCTGAAGTCATCTCAAATCTTTCTAGTCAGTCTGTGTGTGTGTGTGTCTCTCTGTCTCTGCTCTCTCTCTCTCTCTCTCTCTCCTTGCACCCTAGCCTCTCTCCTCAAGGTCCGACTTGCAGGATATTTTACAGCCAAGCCTGCCTCCCTAGCTTCTATTTGCAGAGACTCACTACATATGTTATTTAAAATTTCTTTACTATTCCCCTAATGACAGCCACTAAGGCGCTCTCTCCTCAGAACTAGGAAAGCAGAAAATGGTAACGTTCCACCATCTTGAGTCTACAACTGAAATAGCCATAATTTAGTTTCATGGCTTTTTATATGAACAAACACATTTTCTTGACCCATTTTCCATTTAAAAACAGGCAGTGAATAGAGGCTGTTGCAGACTGGAAAACAAGGAGCAAAGTTCCCAACTGGCCCGGCAGTGTTATTTTACCCTAGGGACTGGTCTTTCTTTCTCAGCCCACATCAGTTTTCTCCCTACCAGGGTCAGATAACTGGAGAAGATGGATGGATCAGCTACATAGGTGTGTGTGTGTGTCTATATGTTTTTGTGTGTATGTGCACGTGCCACTCTTCTGTCTACAATCAGTTTATATGTTTCCAGTTTATCTGTTTTTCTGTGTGTAGAAACATTAAATGGTGCCTAACACTTTGAAATTTGTTTGAGTGTCTGAATCGCACTATCTAGAAAGGGCTGAGGAACTAGAGCCCAAAGCTAAGATAAAACAAGTGCTCTGAGAGATGGCAGGGCTTTATCTTACAGGACAAGCCAAATTTAATGAGAAATTAAACTGATTTACAAATAACTAAGGTATAAGAACTATTGAGATTAAATCAAAGAAAGTTTTCTCTTGTTTCATAAAACTTAACGGTTAAAAGGTTTTCTTATGCCGGTGTGCATATGTTTTGTTTCCACACTGGATGACTAGAATATCTGACTTAGAAAACCCTGTGAGTTGAAATAAGTGTGATACATAAAAACAGGCTCAAAGAATAATTGTTTATTTTAAAACATGGATTTCTAGAGTTATGAAATTGTTGCAGAATGTTTTCCCTACAGTGTTTACAGGATATCAGGCTTCCTACTGGGATTCTGGGCGAGTCTCAAGACTTTTCATGAGAAAAATGTTAGTCACTTAAAATTCATATGGAGGGAGTGATAGCCCAGTGGGTAGGGGCTTGTTTTGCACTGCGCCAGCCTGTGCTGGCCTGGGTTCGATCCCCGGCATCCCATATGGTCCCCGAGCACTGCCAGAGTAATTCCTGAGTGCAGAGCCAGGAGAAACCCCTGAGCATTGCCGGGTGTGACCCCAAAAAAGCAAAAAAAATTCATTTAGTCCCTTTGACTTTAATGACTTCTGAATATGGATAATTAGTTTAAAAATGTGGAAATGATAGCAATCGGACTTTTCTCAGATTATGTTGCCAACCTCCCAGTCCATGAAAATGAGTGCTATTATTAAGATAACTTTGTTTCATGTAAACTTCATAGAAACCTAGTCTTGACCTTAAGAGTTTCTTGCTGATAATTTAATTCGTTGATACCTGTTTTCCTAGAAAATGGAATCCCAAAGATTAAATGTTTTATATGTTTTGGTTAATTCCTAATAGAAGTGAAGTTTTACCTAGTGTAATTATAAAGATCTAATTATAAGATATTTAATTATGAGCTTCTTAAAACCTTTTGAATATCTATAGAACCAAAGTAATGCTTTTGAAAGAGTCCTGCAGAGTACAGATTTGTCATGCTAAATGAGGTAATTATTTGCAACATGTTTCCAAACTCTTGGGAGATCAGGCTGTATTAAGTAAAACAAGTAGATTAAAACTGGTGCATTATGATTATAAGAATATATAGTATATATTTTAAATAAGAAAGATAATAGAAGGAGATATCTTCAGTAGGGAAAAAAGGAACCCTGTTAAAGTAATGATAGTTTTGAAATGGAATAAAGGATAGTTACAGGATAAAACAAATAAAAGAAACATGTAGAAGGTTTGAGGTTGTGTTTTGAGGGGAAAAATAAACTATGATCAAACTGTTATTTCAAGATCTCCTTATGATGCAAATCAAACTAACATTGAGATATCGATATCATCTCATACCACAGAGACTGGCACATATCCAAAAGAGCAAGAACAATCAGTGCTGGTGTGGTTGTGGGGAGAAAGGGACTCTCATCCATTGTTGGTGGAATGTCGACTGGTCCAGCCTTTTGAGAAAACAATATAGACATTCCTCTAAAAAATTAGAAATTGAGCTCCCATTTGACCCAACAATATCACTGATGTTGATATACCTGGGAGGCCAAAAATCACACAGCAGAAACACCATCTACACTTCTATCTTCATTGCAACATTATTCACAATAGCCAGATCTGGAAATAACCCAAGTGCCGGAGAACAGAAGACTGGATAAAGAAACTGTGGCACATCTACACAATGGAATACTATGCAGCAATTAGAAAAAAAATAAGTTATGAATTTTACTATAAACGGATGGACATGGAGAGGATCGTGCTGAGAGAAATTAGCCAGAGAGCAGAGGACAGATATAGAATGATTGCATTCATTTGAGGGATATAAAAAATAGTATGATACTAATATCTAAGGCCAGACAAAATATGGATGAGGAGGACTTGTTACTGAGTGAAATCAAATGCAAGTGTGTGGAGTCAGAGATTAGGTAAGACAGAGAAGGGAACAATGTACTAATAATTGTTGGAAAATGATAATGACCAGCCAGAACTGAGCACTAAATGTAGGCAAAGGGATATATATATAATAACTTATAAATGTATGTATTGCAAGCCACAGTATGTAAGGGAGGGAGGCAGAGAGAGAGACAGAGAGAGAGAGAGAGAGAGAATAGGCAAAGTGCCTGCCATAGAGGTAGGCTGGATAATGTGGTAGGGAATCAGGAGACATTGAAGGTGGGAGATGTGCACTGGTGGAGGGATGGGTGCTGGAACACTGTGTGACTGAAACCTAATCATGAACAGATTTATAATTGTATATCTAGTGATGGTATAATAACATTTAAAATAATAATAATGATAAAGATAATAATAAGGATAGCCTTATATCTGTCGAATTGTTCTGATTCTTTTTGGAATGATCTATGGAAAGATGTTAGACAGATGGTGTGGACTCATAGAGTGCTCTTATATAATTGGAATCAAAATGTTCAACATGGGATTAAATATCAAACATGATGTTATTAAATTATATGATCTATGTCTCACATTCATTGATTTACAGAAAGCCTTTGATTCTGTGGAGACTGAAGCAGTAATCGAAGCCCTAGCCAAACAGGGTGTTCAAAACCCAATACATCAAGATCCTTCATGAGCTGTACTACGGATTCACCACCAGGATCTCACCATTCTACAAAGAAGTGATCATTGATGTCAAAAGAGGGGTTCGACAGGGTGATACCATTTCATCAAAACTCTTCAGGGCCACCCTTGAGAACATAATAAGACAATTGGAATGGTAAGGAATGGGAGTGAAGATAGATGGTCGGCAACTACACCACCTCCACTTCGCTGATGACATCATTCTAATAACACCAAACATTAGCCAAGCGGCACAAATGCTGGCTGACTTTGACTGAGAATGTGGAAAGATAGGTCTACAGCTGAATCTAAAGAAAACCATGTTTATGAAGAATGAACTAGTTCCAGAGGCCCCATTCACTGCGCAATGGACAAACATCTCTGAATGCAGCAGTTATGTGACCTAGGTCAAGAAGTCAACATGATGAACGACCTAAAAGCTGAGCTGTGCAGGAGGAAGAGAGTGGCATGGAATGCCTTCAAAGGCATCCAAGAAATAGTTAAAAGGACAAAGAACCTCCTGGCTCTGGGCACATCTCTTTGACTCCACCCATTCTCCCTGCACTAACATACGACTCAGAGACCTGGGCCCTATGAAAGCAGGATGAGAATGCTATTTGGGTCTACCAGAGAGGAATCGAAAGAGCTATGCTTGAATATCACGCCTCACTCAAGTGAGAGAAGGAATCTGGAGTTCTGACCTTCATCGCTATTCCAGAATCAGGATGCTGTCTCATTTGCCAAGGCATCAAAAATCAGATGGGCTGGACATGTAAAGTGATTTGGAGACAACCGCTGGACTAGAGCCGTTACCGACTGGATCCCATGGGGATGTCAAAAGATCACGTGGCCGCCCACCTACAAGATGGTCAGACTTCCTTGTCAAGACCCTGAAGGAACAGTTTGAGGCTCTTCATATTCCTGAATCAACCAGATGCCATTGGGCTACATTGGCACGTGATAGGGTCCAATGGAAATGTTACTGGTGCCCTCTCGAGCAAATCGATGAATAATGGGATTCAAGTGATCAAGTGATCTATGTCTATAAATCTTAATGCTCCTTTTGACTAGAATCCAGAACAAATGGGAATATTGCATCTCATTGTGAGTAAAGTGAAATACTTGCTTTTCTCTTTCCTTTGCAACTTCACTATGTTTTTGGTGCTTCATAGAGATATGTTGGTTTTGCCTAAACCCAAATAAGAAATGTTTCTGTATGCAGACAGGAAAGCCTGCTATGGGACCCCCAAAAGCCTTCTTCTAGGGAAACAGAGTCAATTGGATTAGATAGATGGCAGAAGAAGGTATTTAACAGGCACTGATAAAGTAACCTACAAAGACCAGGGGATAACCTAGAGATCGACCAGCTCAAATAAGTCCTGGAAATCAGCTGTGCTATGGAAACAAAAGAGTCTGGTACTATGCCTTAATTGCAACAAGGAAGGACACTAAAGTAGAGCTTATCCTCAGCCCCAAACCCCACACACAGGATATGGCCGCTCTCTGCTCCCGAACCTTCCAGTGCAAGAATTGTGATGAGGGCCAAGGCCACCGCCAGCTCACTGTGGGACCTGATCTTCACATCTTTTAATGGCCAAGCCTGGCATAGCCTTGACATGATAGGTAAAATATTGATGCCATTTTTAGGCGTGTTCCCTGCTCTGCTCTGTCTTAGCCAATTACTGGGACTTCTCAGCAAGTAACGGTGTACTTCAAATGGAGCGCTTCTCCAGTCAGAACTCTCTGAGTGGAGTGAGTCAGGTTTACTAAGTCATTTGGCAAATTTAAAGGTGGAGAGAAAACCATGTTTCTGTAACATGCTTTTGTAAATATCAGATTCTAGGTCTACAGAAGTGATGGAATAAATGCATTCTAATAGGTTTGATTTAAAAGGTATCCCTTGGGTAATCCAGATAGATATTGGTTTACTGGTTGTAGCTAAACAGCCAGGTCAGGAAAGAAAATGTTGTATGTGCTATCACTAGTCTGGCCAGGATAGTTGAAGCCAGAGGTTCACCAAGGAGAACATCAGCTGAAGAGTCAGACGTGCATCTTAAGCCTACTCTTAGGCCAAGGGACTTTCAGTGAACATCTTAACTAGTTCTAAGCATTTGTTCTTAGTTTTATGAGCACACACGGGTGTGTGGATAGAACAAGCACTATTTAAAAAAACAGTTCTTAACTCTGGTTCCATAGTGGGATTTGTACCCATCTAGAGAATATTTCGTCTAAGACAGACGACTCTGCAGAAGAGGAACAATGGGCACTGGAATGAGGTTTTTTGAAAGGATATTAATGGAGATGGAGAGACTCACAGACATGGGGCAGAGCTGCTACCGGCTCTCCCTATGCCCAGGCACTCATGAGGCACCCAGGAGGGATGGAGGTTCTAGCCCTGGCCCGCCACCCCAGCAGAGCCTCGCAACAAGCCAGACGACCCCCATTCCATGAGGGGCCACCATTTTCCACATCCGACTTCCCTCTCATCAGAACTCCACCCAGCAGAAGAGCCTATTACAGCCCGGCTCTCACGGCCACTTTGTGGCTGTGTGGTTCATCTATAAATGCTGGATTTAGAGGTGACTACAAGAGTATGCCACCCACATGGCAGAGCCTGGCAAGCCTCCCATGTTGTATTTGATATGCCAAATACCAGTAACAGTTATAGACATCAATGACCTGATATAATGGTTTTAGGCTCTTTATGTTCCTGAGCAAGCAGATGCCCTTGGGCTCTACTAGCATGAGACAGGACATATGGAGATGTTACTGGTGCCCGCTCGAGCAAATCAATGATGAACGGAAGACAGTGATATAGACAGTGATTAATGGATTATTGAAGAGAATACATGAAGCTTCCCACTTGGGAAGAGATGCTTTAATATCATGAGTGAAAACCATCTTCCAAGGGCAGGTCCTGAACAGGACAGTAAGAGAAGGAACTCAGAGTTCTGGCACTTTATGTGTCATTAATGAAACTAGTGAGAATTCTAGGCCACTCCCTCACGCACACCATCCAAGTGAGGATTGTCAACTTGACCTTATGCAAATGCTCAAAAGTTCAGGGCATACATCTCTACTGGTTCTTACTGACATCTTCATGGATGTGTAGCTTTTCCAATCTGTACTGAGAAAGCCAGAGAAATGGATTAGTGTTTTTATGTCCATTAGAAAAATCCAGGGCAGTTAGCCATTTTCTATCATCCAAACTCATGGTTGAAGAAATACTCCTTTTCATTTTTATTATAATAGGAATAGGCTTTGTGGCTGTGTGGTTTATCAGTAAATGCGCAAACTGAGAGCCAATTACCAAGAGTGTCCCGCCAGCATGGCAGAGCTTGGCAAGCTACCCATGTCATATTTGATATGCCAAAAACCAGTAACAAATATAGACCTCATTCCCATGACTCTTGGTGTTCCAGAGTGAGCAGATGCCCCTGGGCTACACTAGTACGTGATAGGACAAATGGAGATGTTACTGGTTCCTGCTCAAGCAAATTGATGAACAAGGGGAAGACAACAGATACAAGTGACAGGAATAGGTATGGCATTATATTTGGTTTTAGTTGCTTTAAGTTTTTTGTTTTCTAAAATAGCAAACCACTCTGCCTTTATTAGGTCAGAGAGGGCCTTTACGCCTCCAGGGTCTAAGCATTTCAAAGTATAAGCATTCATAATCCAAATTGATTCAATCTTTTTCTTTCATATGTTGATAACTTCAGAAACCCAAATAAATTCATTGCCTGGGCCCCATGAAAACTGAGGTAGCATGAGATTTCACCCCATGGGCAGGCAGGGTCTACAGTCCCACATCAGCAGGAAGTAGCTCCTGAAAAAAAAAAAAACAGACCTCCAGCATTTTCCCCTTATAAAGATTTAAGGCGGTGAAATCTCTAGGGAGAAATATAATAAAGGCAAGTAGATAGGGAGGGCCCCAGTGGCAATGAAATTCCTGGGCAGTAATAAAATCCAGAGCGCCAAAGCTATATAGAAAGTGGGCACAGGAACTAAGGCCTGTAGGACTTTACCTGAAGCAAACAGACCCAGAAAAGCTCTGCGAAACTCCAGCAGCAACAAAGGCCAGTACAGGAACTTCAAAGAGGACCATCAACCACTCGTACCCGTCCCCCTTGGCAGCTGCCCTAGCAATGGACTTTTGCCTAGGTAGAAGCCCCCACATGCAGTAGCTTGGAAAAACACTATAAAAGCCACCTGGGACAAAGGATGCGCATGCTGCTGCTGCCCGAGCCCATGTGCTGCTTGAACCCACGTGACAAGCTCATGTGGTGTCCAAGTGTGTAGCCCACATCTCCCCTCTTGAGATGTATACTTTCGTGCTTTCATACATAATGCTGGGATGTGTATCCTGGGACTCTCTTCACATGTGAAGAAGCCTGCATTCTCTCTTGAGCATAGCACTCTTCCTCTCTCGTCTTCTCATCCCCTCCTTTTCCTTTCTTAAAGCTTTTCAAAAAATAAAATGTCTACTTCATTGCTGTCTAATCCTAAAATTCCTTTCTGTGAGATAGGATACGGCTCCTGGAAACCGTGGCCAAGCCTGGAACTGACTTTCCTCTCCTGCGTAACAGCAATTCCTCACTCCAGTCTTAGTCCATGGCTTCCCACAGGAAAGCCTATGGTGAGGATTAACTCCCTGTGCTGAGAAGAGCATGTGGACGTCAGGTATGGCTGATGGTCACCTCATGGGGCTTGTGGAACTTGAGGTTTGTGCTATGTGGTGGCTCATCATGTGTCCCAGGTGGTAGATGCAGATCGGGAGTCAGTGGCAGTTTATGTGACATAAACCACCCATGGTGGTGCAATGGCTTCACATCCACTGGCACATCCACTGAGTGAAATATCATATGAGTGAGTTCCAGTTTTCCAGGAACTACAGAGGAGTTCTCCACAGGCCCCCTTGCCCCAAGTGTGAAGAGTGTTCCTTCTATAATTACTTGCATTAAATGATGTCTTTTAATTCTGACTTCACCAGGCCAAGACTGGTGATGCCAAAAAATGTTATCTTCACATGAACAAACAGAAAAAGAAATTTGTTTGTTGTCTTGGGACAACACCCAGCAGTACTCAAGGATTACCCTAGCATGCTCAGGGTACCATATGATACCATGTAAACCCTGGTCAGCCTTGGGCAAGGAAAGCAACTTATCATTGAACCATATCTGTCTGGCCTCAAGCAGCAAAAATTATTTTATTCAAGAACCATGAACTTACTTTAGAAATGTTTTAAAAATGGATCAAAGTAGCAAGATTTGATTGTTTACCAAACATCTTTATAGGTGGGTAGAAGGTTTTGAAGAATGGAAACTTAAAGAGAGACAAATTTAAGATATTGTTGAAAAAAATTTAAAACAATGAATGGACAAAAAGGGAAGAATAAAGTGAATTCCCAGGTGGATTATATACTCATACATTTTTTAAAATTCACTCTCATATCACTGTCACTGTATCACTGTCTTCCCGTTCATCTTCGATTTGCTCGAGCGGCACCAGTAACATCTCCATATGACCTGTCTCATGCAAGTAGAGCCCAAGGAAACCTGCTTGCTCCAAGAACATAAAGAGCCTCAAACCATTCCATCAGGTCATGGGAATGAGGTCTATAATTGTTACTGGTATCTGGCATAACAAATACGACACGGGTAGCTTGCCAGGCTCTGCCGCGTGGGTAGCACTCCCTTGTAGTCATCTCAAAATCCAGCATTTGTTGATGAACCGTGTGGCTGCTATGCGCCACGCGAGCCAGGCTGTGATAGGCTGGTCTGCTGGGGTGGAGTTCTGAGGAGTGGAGTTCTGGACGAGAGAAATCCGGATGTGGAAAATGGAGGTCCTCATGGAGTGGGGGTCGTCTGGCTTGTTGTGAGGCTTTGCCAGGGTGGCGGGCCAGGGCTAGAACTTGCCATCCCTCCCCGGCACCTCATGAGCAGCTGGGCACAGTGAGAGCCAGTAGCAGCTCTGCCCCATGTCTGTCTATATACACTAATATACATTAGTGTAGATATATAATATACAGAGATATACATCTCTATCGATTGATGGCTTTTATAGTGTTTTTTTTTCCAAGCTGCTGCATGTGGTTCTCTAAAACTATGAATAATGGGATTCAAGTGATCAAGTGATCAAGAGGGGACCGGAGCGATAGTCCAGTGGGTAGGGCGTTTGCCTTGCATGTGACCGGCCCATGCTGGCCCGGGTTCGATCCCCGGCATCCCATATGGTCCCTTGAGCACCCCGCCAGGAGTAATTCCTGAGTGCAGAGCCAGGAGAAACCCCTGAGCATTGCCGGGTGTGACCCCCAAAAAAAAAAAAGAACCCTGAATGAATGGTCTGAGGCTTTTCGTATTCCTGGAGCTTGCAGATGCCATTGTGTTACACTGGCATGTGATAGGGTCAAATGGAAACGTTACTGGTGCCCACTCGAGCAAATTGACGAATAACGGGATGTCAAGTGATCAAGTGATATATATTAGTATAGTATTATTAGAGAATTACTTCCTAGAAAGTCATTAAACCACAAATATAAAAACTGGTAAGTTTAAGTACATAAATTATGACTTCTCTGCAGAACAAAGGACACCCTTTACCAAGTTTCCCAGCAGCTTTCTGGGAGAAGATATTGTAACCTACATCACAGTTAACAACTGTCCTGTTTGAAGATCTCATAGAAATTAAAAAATGATCTAACTGAAATAAAAAGTAGCAATGAAGAAGGAATTCCTAGATGAAGACTCCTATTTAGACAGTAAATACATAAACAATTTTAATCTCAGTAATAATCAAGAAATGCACATTTTAAGCAGGCACTGTTTCCTTCCCATTGGCAATAATTTTGGAAGCTGACAACATCAATGATGAGATAAAATGAAAAAATAATTTCGATCCTGGGGGTGTATACATTTTCACAAATTCTTTAGAAATTTGGAATAATCTATCTTGACTCTTGCTATCTATCCCAGAAAAAGCTCTTCCAAGACACACAGAAATAGATGCCGAAGGACAATTTTTTGTGATATGTATCACAGAAAATATTCATATGTATGTATCCAAGAGGACTATCCAAACAAATACCTACATTGTGGCTTCTCAGTTCAATTTAAAGGAACTAAAATTATGTGAGTCAACTCAGAAAAGTGTCAGACACAGGATGGAATTTACAAAATAAAATTTTCATAATAAGATATATATATACTATGCAACCATTTTGAACAATATTAAAAATAATAATAGATGTATGTGCATGTGTTGGTATTTGAGACTCCAACAGAAGCAAACATCTGATAGGAAATAGTTCAACTTTAGTATCTTTGTTACAGGAGAGAAGTGAGCAAAACTATTTTCTCCATACAAAAACAATTTTCACTTTCTCAAAAAATCTTTTAAAAATTTATATTAAAGCATTAATATTTTAAAAACTACAGTGTGAGTATGGTAGTTTTTTTGTATTTCTTCTGATATTTTTCTACGTTTGAATTATTTTCTATACAACAAAAAAAGGGAAGGAGAAAAGAATGATTGGTGAAAAACAGAACAAATAACAGTACAGAGGAAGACAGTAAAGAGAAGAAGAGTTGCATATGGGAAATAAGGCACAAGGGAAAACCACAGAGGTGGAAAGTGGAAAATGCAGAGACCATAAAGCAAGTCTAGAGGGCAAAGCTCACCATCCCTTGGCTTATCCTGTTTTTTTTTTTTTCTTGCTTCTTTTCTCCACACTTACTCAAGTCCTCTTTAGAACTTTAAAAATAAGTAACACACTTTGAATCAAGCCCTCCAGAGACTGGCCCTCTCCATCTGCTTAAGACCAACCAGTCTTTTGAACCAAACTCTCCAAGAATGTGCCACACAAACTAATTTTGAGAGGAGCTGGACTGAGTATAGATGGAAACTTGTAACTTAAGTCATTACATATTTATCTCTTAAATGTAATAAAGAAGGTGTAGGCTGTAATTTTGCTTGTTTGCTTTTGGGGGTGGTGACTCCTGGCTCAGTACCCAGAGCTCATTCCTGGTACCCAGCATCATGCAGACTATGCATGCTGGCCCTTTGAGCGCTCTCCTGGGCCTCAAACTTACATTTTGTAGATCATATTTTAACTTAATCAAATCTATTTTTATATTTTGTTGTGATTTACAAAATATTCAGCCTGAAACAGACTTGAGATTTCAAAAATGGTCTAAAGTTTTCAATTGAGAAATAATGCTTGGAGATCAGAAAAAATAGAAATAATTCTTGGAGAATGTGTGTGCATGAAGGCACCTGGTAGTGTCTACAAGCACACATATGTGCATGCGCTTCATGGGACGCACTTGCACCCAGGGCGTGAGAGAACCTACTGCTGCTCAATGCTTTCCAGAGTCTTCTTTTGACCCCTTGACTCTCAGAAGGAGAAATACCTCTCAATAGTTAAAGAAGGCCCACTGTTAACATCAAAAGCTTAGACATATATAATGAATTATGTGGGTTCAGAACCTGGTCTGACCATGATTAAACTCAATAATTGTTAAGGGTCAGAGCAATAGTACAATAGGTAGGGCACTTGTACACCACAGACCCTTGTTCGGTCCCTGGCACCTCATATGTCCCCCTGAGCAAAGTCAGGACTGTTCTCTGAGTACAGAAGCAGGAGTAAGTCCTGACCACTTCTGAGTATAGCCTCCAAACAAAACAAATTAAAGAAAATTCTCTGAATCTTTAGCTAATTAAGAATCTGAGATGCTGAGGGGCTGGAGCGATAGCACAACAGATAGGGTGTTTGCCTTGCACGCAGAAGACCCGGGTTCGATCCCTGGCATCCCATATGGTCCCCTGAGCACTTCCAGGAGTAACTCCTGAGCAAAAGAGCCAGGAGTAACCCCCTGAGCATTGCCAAGTGTGACCCAAAAAAGAAAAAAAAAAACTTGTTTAAGAATCTGAAATGCAATATTCTTTACTGTTTGATAGATCTCTGACAATAATTTTGTTAAATCAAGTGAAACAACAAACTATAGAAAATACATCACATGCAACCTGAAATATTAATGTTTTCTGTTTTATGTATATATGCATGCATGTAAATGTGTGTATTGTACTCATGTGTTCTGCGACTGCACCTATACATACACACTGGAGCCATATATATAATTTATTACACTACATATCAATGTACTTCTTTTGGGGTGCTAGTATTTTATAATTTGTTTTGGTACTTAGGACTTTCTGCTGCTTTTGTGCTAAGG
>JAJIBD010032966.1:0-36299 GCA_021461705.1 Cryptotis parvus | reverse complement strand
TTCTGTCTCTCTCTTTCTATCTTCCCTTCACTTGCTGTGGATTGTAATACATATTTAAGGAGGTTATCATGTGTATCTTTTTAGCCCACTGTATTCAATGATCAGTTCTAGGCTGGTATTATGACTTTAAACAACAATTATTAGCACACTGTTCCCTTCTTGCCACCTAACCTCTGACTCTCACATGTTTGTGGTAGATTCCACATTTGACAAGACCTCCCAACAAAAAGAACAATTGGAGTGAGATAGAGAGAGAAAGGGAGAAAAGAGAAAGGCAGAGAGAGAGAGAGAGAGGGGAGGAGGAGAGACCAACCAAGAAGCAAGGATTGCTGACCAGACTAACTCAGACCTCAACCCTCAGACCACTGACCAACTACAACAACAACTCAACCACTCAAACCCAGCAAATAAAGAGAGACACCTTTCATAGTTTTTTTAAGCAGGGGCAGGGAGCTTTACAAAAGCAGGGGGTAGGACTTTAAGGAAGGCTGGGGGCAAAGGCCACTTTTCACCTTGAAAACAAAGGAGGTGAGGAGAGGGCTTTCTCACCTGTGCCAAAAAACACAGGGAGTCTCTGCTTGGCTTTATGGAGATGAGTGTGGGGAAACCTCAGGATGTTGATTTCTCTTACCTTGAGCTAATAAACTATTTCTTTGATTGTCTTTGTATAGGGTAAAAAGTCACACTTTTTATCTACATCTAAGATTAAGGTGACCTTTCCTGAGAAATAACACCATAGAGATTTTTGCATTCCTCTCACCAGATTAGTCACCCCAGCCCCTCAGAGTACCCCGACCATTTCTTTAGGTACACACAGAACTCTTTATGTGACCTTTATTTTTTAGCTTTTTTGGTCCAGAGACAGAAAAAAAGAAGCTTTGTTTTTGGAGTCTTACCTCGGGGACAGACAAAGTTGTCCCATGTATTGAAGCCAGGGTGGTCTCTCTACCTGGTTTCATTCAGTCTCTTGGTGGGATCTCACTTACTTACCAGGGTGTGTGGAAATTAAAATCAATCTATAGGCAATTAGAGGCATTTAGTTAAGAAATGTGTGCAAAAGCCCAGGAATAACAGATTAGCCTTAACTGTCTTCCTATATCTACATAAAAAGAAGCAGCTCAAAACAAGAGTGCATGCAAAGGGGGCTCAAGGCACAAAGGAAAGCAATATATTGTAGCAAACCACTCCCGAAAGCTTGGGGATTTAACAGCTGCTGAGGAAGGAGGCAGAATGCTGTAACCAAGAAACCCAGCAGGTAGATTGCTTGTCTTTGCATGTAGCCCACCCAGTTTTGATCCTGGCACCTCATGGCATTCACCAACTCCACAAGTCAAAAAATGTACCCAGTTCTCACCATTTTTTTTTAGTGCTTAGTTTGGATTTAGACAAAAATCAAGTATTATGTAGTTTCAGCAGCCTCCTCTCTGCTCTTGTTGCTTTTACCAATGTTTTCCTCTAGTTTAGTCTCAACACAAAGTCAAAAAGTTTTCATGCGAACTGAAAAGCTCTCAATACCTTTTGCTTCATTCAAATCAAAGTCACATTTCTCACAGTGATCCACGCCCCTTGCATCAACCACTTCTCACCACTATAGTTTAAGAATCTCTTACATCCCTGACTCAAATTATACTGCTCCAACAACACCGGCCTCCTTCAAATATTCTAGGAAATATTAGACACTGTACTAAATATTTTTTATTAACGAATTTCACACAAAATGTCTTCCCGGTCATCTCAGAGGTAACTGCTTAATCTCCTGAAGTTTCCAGCACACCTGTCGGCTTTTCATTGATGACCCTGTATCTAATACATTTAAAATGGCAATAACCACTCTATTCCTCAATAATCTTGTTTCTGTATTTCTTCCACTCCATCCCTCTTATTCTTGTATGTGTTTATAATGTATTATCTATTCCCTTAAACAAAAGTAAATTCTAAGTGTCAAAGATACGAAGGTTGTTCTGTTTCACTATGGAAAGCAAGCACTTAAAGAATATCTGGTAAATATCAAACCTAATGTGAATGTGTTCCATTTTGATAAGAATACTCAATAAAGATCACCTTCTGAACAAAAAGCGTAAGTGTCAGCTAAGATATTATTGTAACTATAGGTGTGGCTTAGTACATCAAGTCTCTGAATATTTTCATTTTACAATATTAGGAAATGTTTGCCATCACTTATCTTTTATGGTGACATAATGTATTTTTAATTTGAAGGAAGGATTTTTATATAGCAATAATAATATAAGAACAAGTTCAAAATTTGTATTCATCTTACATACTTAAATATAAACTTCACAAGATATAAATCTTCATCTACATTGTTTACTAATCAAACACAAAAACATATGTAAACACTTGTATTAAGATGCCACCTTGTCTAATGATTTCATGTCATGATTATGATAAGTTGAAACTTAAATTTCAGGCAATTTTCTCAACAATTTTAAGTAATCTCTAAGTCGTGCAATTTTTCTACCTTCTAAATTTCACATTACATTATTAAGGTGGTTATATTCCTCTGACCACTTTAGGCTACCTTCAGGGGATAATATATATATATATATATATATATATATATATATATATATATCAAATTAGATTATTTCAGTATAACAGAACAAGAGGCTTTAAATTCACCCTTGTGTGTTTCTTGAAAATATCTAATCGCATATAAATATTAGTCTCTAGGTTATCTATCATATTTGGTACTTTTGTGCATAAGATAAATAAAATGCAGTACGAGAGAGAGGCACTGACATTACTAAAAGGTCCTCAGCAGCTAACAAATGCTTGCCTCCTCTGTTAGTGCCCTATAAGAGAGCACATGAACTCTAAAAGTCTTGAGAAATCTTAGCCAAGTTGGTCTCTGCTGAGAGCACGTGGGTGCACTTAACCAGAAGTCCAGGAAGATTTGCACTTAAAATAATTCTAACCTGTGTTCCCATGCTACCCAAGAGTCTAGTATAGGGATCATAGTCACTCATAGAAGAAAATAGAAATAACATGGAAAGACTGAAAGCTAGGAGGAAGATAAAATCATGTGTGTCAAAGATTTACCCCAAGGATATGTGCAAATTGATTTGTAAACTCAGGATTTTGCTTAAATTACAAGCTTTTTAGAAATGACTCATTCCATGTTATAAATTATTTTCTACATTAAACAATATGCATAGTATTTCTTAGAGTCCATGCTGAAGAATAGTACAAAAATTAGAATAACATAACTAGGAACTTACAAAACTTTTCCTCAGTAACAATATACCCTCCCTCCAGCGCCCATCACTCCCAGATTTAAGAAAGATTTAATCTAAACTTCTGTAAAAAATATTACTATTATCATTTTAAAACCTTCTAGAGAATTACAATGATCACTGCAACAAAATCTGTAACTGTATGGGTTTTTGAAAAATATCAAGTGGAGAAAAATAGAACAGATTACTTATTTTAAAGGAAAGATTTTAGAGACCCAATCAACCAAATTTAATTTAACTAAACAATAGCGTATTTGTCAGGGGGAGCAGAACTATTTTTCCTGGTGTGGCTCTTAAAACAGAAGCTATGAGAACATGTTCCTTCAAACTGTGTCACTTGGTAGAGGACTGTTTTGAGCTGAAGGTAACTGAGAAGCAGCAGAAACAAGAAATATGTTCTCTCCCCATTTACTAAAAAGCAGGACATAAATTTGCAAAGGTGTCCTATTCCCCTAAAAGGTAGAACAGAATTTAATCTCTGGAGCTATGACTACACCCTGCAATGCTGGAGAGGAAACGGGAGTGAGGGGGGATGCATATAACAAATTCTCACAGGCAGCTCTTATCTCTGTCCTTAGAGATCTGAAGCAGCTTTTTCTTTTTCTATTACTTCCGTAAAAGATATATTGTTCCATGTTCAAGGTCCGATGTGAGCAGCATTCCTAACCCACGCTTTGAGTTATACATTTTACCTACAAACCAATTAAACAGATGAAGTATACAGTGAATAAACGTATTTGTGTTACTTTTACTTAATATGTGTTTGATTAAAAGATTCTCAGTCAAAAACTAAGGACAGAAAGAAAAGAAATGTTTCCTACTTTAGAAAAAGGGGATGAACAAAATCCTAAAAAAGCCAGAAAAGTGTCTAGTAGATAATACAAATTTTCTTAACATAAGGTCACTAGAGATATTGGACAGAGGATCACTTGTATCATTTCTATCACTTGCCTTCCCATTGTTTATCGATTTGTTTGAGTGGACACCAGTAACATCTCCATATGTCCTTCCATGTGCTAGTGTAGCCTAAGGGCATCTGCTCACTCCAGGAATACATAAAACCTCAAACCATTCATTCAGGTCATGGGAATGAGACAATAATTTTTACTGGTTTTTGGCATATCAAATATGACGCTGGTATCTTGCCAGGCTCTGCCATGTGGGTGGAAACAGAATAAATTTCCAAACCAAAATAGTATCATATCTGGAAAATCTCATCAAAGTAAGAATGAAATAAGTTTATTGGATACTGGATAGAAGCAAAATACATTAAAATACATTAAATAAGTAAAATTAGTAACAGAAAGAAGATAACATAATTTTCAGTACATATGATATTTAAAGGGTGCGCCTAAGGTTTTCTTTGATTAATAAATGACAAAAAATGAGAAGCATCCCTTATTTTAGAGAAACTCACTAAGTATATAGATTCATATAGAGCTCCAGCTAATTTGGTGATCTGTATTTTTAGATACTGGACAATATGGAAGATTAATACTGAGTTGAAGCTGTAATTTAACAAGATGTGACCCTGTCTGTTCCCCTCTCCATAATCATCAGATAAAGTTGATGAGGCAAGTTTTCTTTGTAGAGATCCTTTACATACTTAGTTAAACATGAGGAAATGGAGACACATACTTTGCTCATGGATTGTGAGAATTAACATTGTCAAAATCGTAATACTCTCTAAACCTTTATACAGATTTATGCATTCCCAATTAAGATACCCATGACATTTCTGAAACAAGTTGATCAAACAGTTATGAAATTTGTATGGAATAATAATCCCCCAAAATAACTAAAACAATCCTGGGGAAAAAGAATACGGGCTTTATTATCTTTCCCAACTTCAATCTGTACTACAAAGCAGTAGTAATTAAAATGGCATGGTATTAGAATAAAGACAGACCTGTAGACCTAGGGAAAAGAACTGAATATCCTAACACACACTTACAAATGAGAACACTTAATTTTCGATAAAGGAACAAAAACTATAAATGGAGCAAATAAAGCATGTCAACAAGTGGTGCTGGGAAAACTGGGCAGCTACATGTGAAAAAAATTAGCTTAG
Source organism: Cryptotis parvus (assembly GCA_021461705.1). NCBI lineage: Eukaryota > Metazoa > Chordata > Mammalia > Eulipotyphla > Soricidae > Cryptotis > Cryptotis parvus. The sequence goes on along the minus strand of JAJIBD010032966.1, from coordinate 30,974 downwards.
AACTCTTTCTAATGCCATGGGCAACAGTCAGGTCAAAATGGATGAAAGATCTCAACATCATACCTGAATCTATTAAGGTACATCAAAGAAAACAGGCAAAATCCTCTATGACATTGGAGTTAAAGATATCTTCAAAGATGAAACACCACTGACAAAGCAAATGGAAGCAAAGATAAACATATGGGATTATATGAAACTGAAAAACTTCTGCACCTCAAAACAAATGGTGACCAAGATACAAGGAAAGAACATAGAATGGGAAAGAATGATCACCCAATGCCTATCTGATAGGGTCAATATTAAAGATACACAAGACACAGTAGATCTTTACAAGAAAAAAATCCAACCCCATTAAGAGTTGGAGAAAAGAAATGAACAGAAACTTCGACAAAGAAGAAATTCAAATTGCCAAAAGGCAAATGAAAAGTTCTTTCATCATTAATCATCAGGGAAATGCAAATCAAAACAATGAAATACCATCTCACACCGCAGAGACGTGCACATATCCAAAACAGAAGAACCAGTGCTGGAGTGGATGTGGGGAGAAAGGGATTCTCATCCATTGTTGATGGGAATGTCAACTGTTCCAGCCTTTTGGAAAATAATATGGACATTCCCTCCAAAAACTAGAAATTGAGCTCCCATTTGACCCAGCAATACCACTCCTGGAAATATATCCTGGAGATCCAAAAACACACAGCAGAAACACCATCTGCATTTCTATAATCGTCAGAGCACTATTCAAAATAGCCATAATCTGGAAACAACCAGAGTGTCCAAGAACAGATGACTGGATAAAAGAAACTATGGTACATCTACACAATAAAATATTATGCAGCTGTCAGGAACAATGAAGTCATGAAATTTACCTACAAATGGCTGGGCATGGAGATCATCATGCCTAGTGAAGTCAGAAGGATAAGAACAGAGATATAATGACTGCATTCATGCATTCATTTGTGGAATATAAATATATACCAGTTTTCCAGTAATTGTTGGAAACACTAATGCCTGACGAGAACTAAGCATTGAATGTAGGCAAAGGATTTACATGATAAACCCTAAATGTACACAGGGCAAGTCACAATGTAAGAGAAGGAAGAGAAAGAGTGAGAGATAAAGAGATAGAGAGAGAGACAGAATAGGAAAAGTGCCTGTTATAGAGGCAGGCTGGGGTAGGAGAAGGGAAGTATCTGGGGAACATTGGTGATGGGAAATGTGCACTGGTGGAGGTGTGGGTGCTGGAACACTGTATGACTGAAACCCAATCATGAATATCTCTGTAATTGTATAACTCACAGTAGTATAAGAAAATGTAAAAAAAATTGATGTTGGCAGATATATAGGAAAGGGCCCTCATGGCAATGGAATTCCTAGGAAGTAATAAAATCAATAGCCCCAAGGCCACAAAAAGTCCACTTTGCAGATTCAGAAACTAAGACCTGATGAGACTTTCTCTGCATCAACACACCCAGAGAAGACTGGATCCCTGTCTAAGAGAACCTCCAGCAGGAATAAAGGCCATGGAAAGAAATTTCAAAGAGACCATCAAACACTCTCAACTCTACCTCTTTACCAACCACCCTAGCAATGGACACTAAGCTAGCTAGAAAGTCCCATGTGGGCAGCTTGGGAAAATTACTCTAAAAGCCAACCTGAACAAGGAAGCACAAGTATATGCTGCCAGAGCCATGTGCTGCTTGTGTCCACGTGGTCAAGCACATGTGGTACAGGAACACAAGTGTCACTCTCGTATTCCCTCATTTGATGTGTTCTGGGTCCTCTTGGCCTTTGGAGACGCTCACACTGTCTCTTGAGCATGTTACTCTCTCTGACTTCTCTCCTTCTTTCCCATTCCTCAAAAAGTCTCCAAATAAAATACATATTTATGGTACTACTCTTCTGCCCCCTAAATTCTTGACTGTGAGAAAGACAAGGATCAGAAGCCATGAGTAAGACTTAGGACTGGCTTTCTTTTCCTGCATAATGTAATTCTTCCCTCCAGCTTGAGTCCACAATCCTGGAGAAACAGAGTGGTAGGGATTAACTCCATGATGAGAAGGTCAAGTGGGCATCAGGTGTGACTTAATAGTCACCAAGTAGGGCAAGTGGGGCTCTGGCCTATGCAGTTCAGAGCTCATCACAGACTTTAACAGTCCTGGCCTTCCCAGCTTCAGTGGCAGAGATGGACCTGGAGAAAGTGGGCATCTCCCCTCCACCTCAAATAAGCTATAAGTGGAGGCCCACCAACTTCAAAGTTATCAACACTGAAAAATATGCCTGACCTTATGATTTGCTTAATCAATTTTCTAGCCTATAATATATAAACAACTCAGAAGTTTTAAATTTAATTCTTAAAAAAGATGAGCATGCAGTAACATGTTCCCCCAATCAGTACTGTGAGACAGGCTTTGGGGGGTGGCCTTTTGTCCCCATGGCCTGAAGCCACGTAGGCCCTTCCTGGCCCATCCCTAGAGGGATGATGGTATTGGATAATCCTATGATGGAAACTCAATCATGAACAAAAAACCTTATAACTATATAATCTAAAAGCTATAGATTTTACTTAAATCTATAACTATATTAAGATTTAAATAACACTAAAAAATTAATTCAAGACCCAGACATAAAAAATAAATAAAGACGCAGTCTTCAAAAAATCAGGTATGCAAACCTCAAAGTTAATTTTTTTTAATAAAAACTTTGGGGAATAGTAATGACAAAAACTGAAATGAATGGTTTTTCCTTTTTAATTTTAGTTTGGCGCTTTGAGTCTATTCAGATGAAGCAAAACAGTGAGGCTTTCTGAGAGCTGTTTGTTCTTTTAAAAATGGTGCTCACTGATGAGGGGATGTCTTCATTTCTACATTTCCCTGTGACTATGTCTCCATTTCTGTCCTTTTTCTCTAGGCAATTGGGGCACAGTTCTGCTCATTTATTAATATCTTCATAAATGTAAGACCTAGGGTCCTATTTATCTAGTCATTGAAAGTCTATAAAACAGTAATGTGGAATGTAAAATATTCAGTGATTCTAAAGGGAAGAAAATTCTATATTTGACCTTATTTCCATTGGTTCATTTGTCAATGACTCAAAAAAATTATCTGCTTGATTATCGTACATAAATAAGGACTGAATCTCTAATGAGAGCTTAAAGTGAAATTACTTTAAAAGCAAGCATATTCAAGTCAATGTTTTATAAAACCTTGACTTAGATCATAATTTTACTTGTCATCTTAATCATAAAAGAAGATTTACACATCCTCTGATAGCACTAACCTTTTCAAGGAATGGCAAGTGCACTTCATATATTTAAATAATTATAAATTACGGCATGTAAAATTCAAAGAAAATGTGGAAAAATACAATAACTTGAATGATAGAGGAAAGGAACTTTAGTCCATTTTCAACTCATGTTTAATCCATTAAAACTACTATATCTATTACTTTTTAAGTGACTTCATTTCCTTTGAATTCATTGATCAAACACAGGTGCACAAACAAATCAAATAGCTAATGCAGTTATTCAAATCTCTATATTTCAAATATAAGATGACTAGGATGTAGAGAATAGCCTGCAATATAAACTATTAATTAACTCAGTTAACAAACTGAGACTACCCCTTGAGGGGTTGTAGGTCTGATTGTGGTGCCTGGCTGTGTCAGCAGGTGGCAGTCAGGAAATTAGGCTTTGTCTACACCCAGGACTCTTCCCTGTGGGCCCTGGATGGTTGATGGTGTGACATAGAAAAAGATTGGGTCCCCTGGGATAAACCCAGAGCCAGAGCAGAGCCTGGAAAGTTACCTGTGGTGCATTCGATATGCCAAAACAATAATGGACGTCATTCCCAATGAATGAAGATGTTACTGGTGACTGCTCGAGCAAATTGATGAACAATGGGAAGAAAAGTGGTGCAAGTGAAGTGAACAAACTGAGATCAGAAATCACTTATGACAGTGGGCCAGGGAGGCAACTGTAATCATTACCTTTGTTCAGAGAAATAAAAAGAGAGAAAGAGAAAGTGAGACATGCAAAGACATGCGAGTAGACTTTTAACTATGTAAAGGATAGGAAAGAAGCATGATGAAAACTAAGTACAGGAAGTACATTATACATAAAACTATATATGGGAAATTCTTTGTGACTTGATCACTTAACATCCCATTATTCATCAATTTGCTCAAGCAGGCGCCATTAACATTTCCATTTGACCCTATCACCTGCAGTGTAGCCCAAAAGCATCTGGTTGCTTCAGGAATACAAAGAGCCTCAAACCGTTCGTTCAGGGTTTAACAAAGATGTCTGACCATCTTGTAGGTGGGTGCCCAGGTGATCTTTTGACATCCCGTGGGATCCAGTTGGTAATGGTTCTAGTCCAGCGGTCGTCTCCAAATAGCATTACATGTCCAGCCCATCTGATTTTCAATGCCTTGGCAAACGAGACAGTGTCCCTGACTCTGGAACAGCGATGGAGGTCGGAGTTCCGGATTCTGTCTTTCACTTGAGTGAGGCGTGATATTTCAAGCATAGCTCTTTTGATTCCCCTTTGGGAGACCAGAATAGCATTGTCATCCTGTTTCCATAGGGCCCAGGTCTCTGAGGCGTATGCAGGGAGAACGGTGGAGTTGAAGAGATGTGCCCGAGCCAGAGGTTCTTTGTCTTTTTTGCTATTTCTTTGATGCTTTTGAAGGTATTCCATATGGGAAATTATCAATTTTTTTCCTAGCTGCACTGCTCAATTTTGTTGCTGTTTATTAAGTTTATTAAAAATATAAAAGTATCTCTTGATTTTTCAGACACAATGCTATTGTATATTTAACACACAATAGTGTACAGTAATAATGATATTTCTTTCATGCAGGTGCCACTATTTGGCAATGCTTGGGAGCCAGCAGGGCCACCAACAGACGTGGAAATAAGTGTTAAGAATCAAATTCAGTATCTCACATTTGCTGCTCATGTATATGTCATTTTAACTATATCCCCAATATAGCTCTAAACACAACATTGATATGTGCTGGGAAATTACATATATATAACAGTGTAATATATATTATATGTATTATATATATTATAATAGAGTGAATGATATGTACATATATATCATTCCTTTATTGTAATACCTGTTTTGTTGTGGTGGTATATAACCAATCCACATTATCTCTAAGATGTATCTGTATGCTGAAAATCTAAAGCATTGATAACCATAATAAAGCAAATAGTTCCTTGGTCCCTCCTATGCTCCAAACTCCACACTAAACAGCTGAGTACATTAGTATAGTACCCCACTGAGCACTTTTTAATGAACTCACCTCATTTTCTAATTTACATCTTCAACTTGTGCCTTTCAGAGGCACAGAAATGAAACCCAACAGGGTTAGGAAATCTAACTCAAATCATAGGGTTTTGCCTCCAAGAAGCAAAATTCCACCCCAGGCAAACACATGAGAGATTGTAATGAAGCATAAAAGAGAGGATACTTCTAACAGTAGTATCCACTTTCCATAAGTTTTATGTATGCATATATACTATTGCTTTGAAACCTTTTATGTCTACACGTTTTTAATAAATAAGTATTTCTTATATATAATATATATAGATATATCATGATCACGATCACCATCTTCCCGTTGATCATCTATTTGTTAGAGCGGGCACCAGTAATATCTTCATATGTCCTGTCTCATGCCAGTAGAGCCAGGGGCATCAGCTTGCAACAGGAACATAAAGAGCCTCAAACCATTATATTAGGTCATGGGAATGACCTAATATAAATGTTACTGGAATTTGGCATATCAAATAAACACGAGAAGCTTGCCAGGCTTACCGAGCACGAGGCAAACTCTTTTAAACACCTCCAAATAAAGCATTTATTGATGAACCGGGCTGTGATGGGCTGGTCTGCTGGCTGGAGTTCTGACGAGAGGGAAGTCCAAATGTGGAAAATGGCGGCGCCCGTGGGAGTGAGGGTGGTGGTCTGGCTTGTTGTGAGGCTCTGCCGAGGTGGTGGGCCAGGGCGGCACCCGTGTAGTGAGGGTGCAGACCAGCCCATAACAACCCGGATCATCGACACCCACCCTGCAGCAGCTTTTTCCTCAATCCGGCCCAGGTATGCTGGTCCAGAGTCTCTCTAGACTTGGGGCAGAGCTGTTCCTTGCTCTCCCCTGTGCACAGCCATTCATGAGGCAGTCGGGAGGCATGGCGGGTTCTAGCCCTGGCCCACCACCTCGGCAGAGCCTCACAACAAGCCAGATATATTATATATAAAATATAATATATTATATATAATATAATATATATTATAATATATAATGCATATAATATGAATAACAATTCTATACTGAACAGAAAGAACAACCACAGAAGAAACAAGAGCATTGTACAACTGTTCCTTGTCTTTTCACTGTTATTTGAAGTAGCCATTTTTATACACAGGAATATTAGCTACAATCAAAAAACAGTTAACTTCTTCAGATAAGCTCAACAATCAGGGAAGGATAACCGACACACTTAATGCTGGGTATTACAAGAGCCGCAAAGAACCTGGGAAACATTAGCCTGTCTGGCAGCTACAATTTGTTATCTTCCTCACAGAAATATCATTTAAGAAAAACCAGTAAGAGATTACATGGAAACTCTTCTACAAATGCCCTGGATTTAATGGCTCACTGGTATAAAATACCATTATTAATAGAATAAAACTATTCTAGCAACTTGTGACTGCTATGTACTCATGACTGCAGTGGCTCATTGTACATATTTTCATGTAATTTATTTCTCTGCTCTTGTTTTAGAATTAAAAGTCAAATAAAGAAGCAGCATTTCTACAAATGAGAGAAAAGCAACGGTGTCATCACAGTGAATAAATTTGAACTCTAACAGTAATATCCACTTTCCATACTTTTTATGTATGCATATATACTATTACTTTGAAAGCCTTTATGTCTACATGTTTTTAATAAATAAGTATTTCTATAAGATCTTGCATTATTTGGTCAATTTAAATTATACTTAACAAAATTAAAATACTAATGGGCAATTAGAATAGTTTCTTCTGAAAATGTACCATCAATGCAAAATCTATTATAATTTCACTCAGAAACCTAGCATTAGTCAGAAAAAATGTCTCTCAAATAGTAAGGCAAACAAAAAAAAACTAGTTTTTTAAATAAAATTAAGTTTTAAACATCAAACTCTTTCTAAACCATTACCCAAACATGCTCCCTTAGGGCAATGACATTTTTAGTTTCTTTCTGAGTTTTTGACTTAACTGCTTATATTTGGGGGATGGAGATTAGGTGTTCTCCCTATTTGATCATCTGCAAACTGGCCCATGGTTCGGTGCTGCTCAGACTCGCTGTGCTCGGGATGACCCAAACCTCCCAGTGGTGCTAGCGGTCTCTTAGGACAGTACCTGGGCATGCTTGGGTGAATAAACATGGATGAAGCCATTTATTGGTAAACAAAAGTCAAGCATACACCTTAATCCCTGGACTACCTTTCCTAGCTTGCAAGATGGATTTTGCCATTAATAAGGAATGTTCTTATCGAATGTTTGGAAAATTGAATTATACTAAGTTCCACGTATATTTTCCAAAATCATTTTAAACTACAGTTTAACATGTCACGTACTAAGGCAAAATTGGAGCCCTTATCCTTGAAATAATAATTGACATTGGTGTTTTCTCAGATCTACTTTGACTTTGTCATATTACAGGTAACTGAAGTATGGAAAATATAACTGAAATACCTCATGGTTCTATAACTCAGAAGTGACAAAATCAAGTCTAAAAGTCTATTTTCTAAATATTTGATCCAACTCTGTTATTTTGTTCTTCTCTTGTGTCACCTTTTATCTGTCTAACATTATCATTCCCCAAGCATGTTCTATGATCATTAAAGAGGGTTGAGTCATCCTTAAGAGTGATAAGAAAATACCATTAGTGAGCGACCACCACTGGACAGGTAAAATCCAATGAGTCTAGCAACCTGAAAGTTTTTCACCTACTAACACTTCATCATCAGGAGGAATATACTCTTCTCCCCATTTTTCAAGTTGGGAAAAAGGCCTCCAGATGCAGCAGTTAGAGTAACAGAATAAAGTGTATCTCACTGACTCAAAGCCCCTGTTCTTTGCACATGACCAATCCACCTTTCCTGTCAGTAAAAAGTAATGGGCTTCAAAACTCTTGCTGTGACATGATTTCCCAGACTAAATTCTGCAGAAATAAAGTGTAGATGTGCTTTCTGAAATAGCCCTTCTCTCCTTCACTTGCAGACATTAAGAATCTATCAAATACTGACTTTTCAACATTATAAAAAAAATTTAGCCTGCACCACTTTTGTCCTACATAATATTTCTGATTTTGAAAGCTAATGGTCCACAGTATTTTGCAATTGAAAATGTTAAAAATGATCACTGAAGCATATTCAAATCATTAAATTCTATAAAATGTAGCCAAGATATTTGGCCAAGATTCTAAGAAAAATTTTAGCTCTAGCTATCTATTGAAAGTGATTTTAACTAAAACTGATTAACTAAAGTAACTGAAATATGAGCTAATCAATACAACAAAAAATATATTATTGCATAATATATCAAATATTAGGGCTTTCGAAGGCCTATTTGATCTGGTTCTACCGTGCGTGAAGAGTTCAGTGACCCAAATTAACTCACCACGGCTCCTCCAAATAGCAGATACTCCATTATGAATGACAACATTAGAATAAAGTACATTATAATCAAGGTCAAACTCAAACTCTCACTTATCTACCTACATAATAAGAAAGCAACAAACTCAGATGGCACACTGTAATCAACAAAATAATACTGGCATTAACAGCTTTCAAAATTTGATAAATTCCTAAACAAATAATACATTTATCAATATGTCTGCTCCAAGGCCATACAAAAATAAATAAAGACAAATACATTGCTCCTCTTGCTCTTCGCTAAAGACTAATGAAGAAATACTAAGGTCTTGAAAGATCCACGAGATACGTAATAGATATAATTTTCTGACATTTGCTAGTTTGCTTCCAAGTTTCTGCTTTGTTAATAATACTCCAAATCCCAGCAGAAAAGCTATGAATTTGGCTATACAAATAGTAATAAAAATGTTACCACTGAGGATTGTCAATTCTTCTTGCTCATGGCAGCTTGAGGAAATCCCTTGACAGTAACTCCTGAATTGAAACAGAACCATCTGCTTTCTTGGAGAGTTCCTCACTCAAGGTGAAGAGGCGAGTTTTAGCAGCTGTATTCTTTTTTTTCTCAAATCTATGGAAAAGCATCCAACAAAACACAAAAATCTGGCACTAATTTGAGTATGGACACATTATCATCCATATGCTCTTGTTCCAGTGGACTCTTTTTACAGTAACTATCTCATTTGATGCAACATCGAGCCTCTTTTCCTGATGTGAAGTACCCATTATTTTCAATCAATAAACTTCCTAATATCCCTCCCATCCCAGTCAGTAAAACTGTTTGACCACCTCTATTTCCACTGAAAGTATTTTTCTCATTAATATTTCAGGATCTAGCTGAATCTAAAATTAAATCAATTTTTTTAAATTTAGAAGAACCAAGACAAGGTGATATACTGGCAAGACAGTTCTTTGGGAAAATGAGGAAAAAAGAGTAAGCTCAATGATTTATGCCTACTACCAATTTTCATGGTCACAGAAATATTTTTCTCATGGCTAATTTTAAGTAATTAATAACTTAATATTCACATCATGTAACTTCTTAACCCCTTGGGCCAGGAAGTTCTAGAACAGCCTGAAAAATGTTAAGATATATGTGATTATGATGGCACTAGGACTGTTCTTCTCAACTGCTTTTTGACCATCATAAGACAAAAAATAAAGATGAGAGAAGAGACTGCAGATATGGAAGTATAGTTCAAGTGCTAGAGCATATATCTAGCATAGGCAAATTCCAAATTTGCTCACTGGCACCACGTGGACACCCCAAAGTTCCTGGAGACATATACCCCTGGGAGGCCTCCAAATGCTGTTGCACCCAAGCATGAACCAGTGGACCCATACTACCAGGTTCAGGATCAGTAACAGTGGGACTGGATACCCCCACACCACATCACTGCAGTGTGATCCCCATTCTAAAAATTATATAACAAGAAGAAGAAAAAGAAGAACGAAACTATCTAATTACGGAGTATGGGCTGGTTCTGTTCTTTGTTTCAGCATTTTCTAATACAAATAGAAAAAGATAAAGTAGAAACAAAATACCAAATTAAGTCCCTGAATAAAACTTGAGAATGAAAGAACAACTTTAATTATCCTAATTAGACTAACCTCTGTCTCTGATCCAGAAACCTAATGCATCACATACCCTAACAAGAAATTAGGGAACTAGATAAGATATTGTTGTAAAAGTAATTGAAAGGTGAGGATGAATTCGAGACTAAATGTACCAAAGAGAGAAAACAGAGACCTCTTTGTGGGTGTTAAAAAAATTTAGATGATGCAAACTGCTTGTATCCATCTCACATTTAGAGAAAAAAGAGTTCTTAATTGTGACTAGAGTTATTTTAAAAAATCTATAGCTTTCTAATAAAACCACTATCCTCCAAGGATGGCAACTGAAAGAAAAATCTTAGATACAAGAAATGGCTGGATTTTATAGCGTCTACTCTTATTTGGGGACCAAAATATTATCTCTAGATAGTAGTGTATCTAGAGATATACTGTATCTAGAGGCTATGAACTGACCCTTTCCTTAAGTTGCTATAACTTAATTAACAGAATTTTTTATTCCATACAGATTTTACACATTCTTTTGTTGGTGATATGACTCAGTTGTAGAGTGCATTTCTCACATGTATGATGCTCTGGTTGTGAGTCAACACACAGAGACACCCACACACATTAACACAGTCCCACAAATTAATGGAGACAATAGCAAAAGTCATTATTTTTCAGGCTTTGGGAGATGGTCCCTCTGCCAGGAAGCCACTTAGCCCAAAACTACTCTCACAAAATTCAACCAACTGCAACAACATTCAATTGATAAAGATCATCTTTCCCATTATCTGAGTTTTTCCTTGAGCATATCATAAATTGTTAGACTCCAAGTTCAATAAGATTACTCTCAATAAAGGAAATCACTCCTTTCTCTATTTTGGGGGACTTAAGTTCCAAAATTATATTTTCTATCTTAAGAGTTACTTCTTAGCAGGACAATTGACATCAGAAATATTCATCTTTCGGGGGAACACTGTGCCCCCATATTTAAAGAGTCCTATCTCAGAACATTCACATCACAAAGCTCTAATATATTGTAGTGGGCTCAACTAATGCCTGAAAGATTTTAGAGTCCTTTGTTCTTTCTAGCAACTTCCAGGAATAGCCCTGCACTATTTCTGAATAATTCAAAAAATGCTTTAAAATACTTACATTCTTTATTTTTCTTCATATGCCGTTTCTTCTTTTTTCTTGATGCCTTCCCTTTATGTTGCTGCTTTGCTGATTGGGAGTTGCACATTTTAGATGTGTGGTTGCTAGAGGACACATACTTTAGTTGCTATATTCCGGTATCCGTGCTGTAGTGCGCTACTGGAAACCATATATCCTGTTGTGCTATTTGGATCCCAAATTATGGTGTCAGCATGATCATGTGAGGGCATGCGTGGCTGTGCGTGGACTGAACTCACATGCTTATTCTTGCCATAGAAATGCTCTCCCGTCAAGTCATCCAGGACATTTGACCTATTCCTTTAAAAAGCTCATCTCATATAGCTGACAAGGATAATACACTGATGACATTATTGTGAAAATGGGAAACTTGTCAGTTGCACATGTACTTTGATTTAATCTGGGAGACTAAAACTCTAATAATAGCATTTAAAACCAGAAACAGAGATAGGATGGGTAGAACTTTCCTGCAAGGTTCACAGAAAATTACTCATGTTCAACTTATAGTTTAAAGAAAAAATGACTTGGAAGTTGGCTTGAGGTGGAGAAGATGATTTGGATCAAGGCATTTTGCTCTTTTTAAATAATAATATATTTGGGGATGTTCTTCCCCTAAATTAATATTAAGCAAATGCATTTGGTCTTTACTTTTCTATGATTACTTAAAATATTAATTGTGACTTCAACTGAAAGAGCAATATTAGAATTGTGCCATGGAAAAATTCACAGGAGGGAATCTTGAAGATCAAAAGAAACATAATCAAATATATTCAAAGCTTTGGGAAAATAAGTATTGCCAGGACCAAGAAAGATAACAGATACATAAGCTCAGGTACTCAGTAATAAATTAAGGGTTAAAATATGACTGTTCCAATATAAATACCATTATTATATTTACATGGAAAGACAGAAAAGAGAAATAGTTCATCTCATCAAATATGAAGTTGCTCAGAATCTCACTAGCCACAGCCAAAAATAATATTGTTGTGGAATACAAAAATTCTGCCTCTAATACTAAGGTTTAAATTGTACCAAGCACTTTCAACTGCTGTTCTGCATGGCAAGCTACCCCTTTGTTGTCATATAAAGATCACTGTTCATTTTCTATCTGGGTTTGGTCTATTTTCTTGCAGTCAATCAAATTAATGTAAGGATATTATGCACACAATCAAAACAAAACACACAACTTTTAGGGTGTTTTTGAACTGTGGTTACAGAGTACTTAGTAAAATCTTTAAAAGTGCACTCCTTAGAAACTTTAAGTTCAGATCACTTCACTGTTACTTAAAGCCAACCTTCACATTTAACAGACACATAAAACCTGCCTTTTACTACTAAATCTCCTTTCAGTGAGTAAATGAATTCACCTATGGAGTAATTCCAGTCTTGTATGGACACGGGGTAAGTGCAGACTAAATCACCGCACCTTGGAGAGATGCTGAGATTTTTGTGGAAGCTATGTGCTGAGGAAGGAACCCTATGCTTCCAAATAAAGTTCTCTCTACTGTAAGCTTTCAAAATTGGAAATTATGGGAAAATATCTCAGCAGAGCAGAGCAATGACATACTTGCATTTCCTAATGGTAGTTCTAGAACATTAGGTACGTAGACTCATTCTCATTATGAGAACAACCTTCTGTAATCTTTCATCTGCCTAAGAAACCCATATTAGTGGGATGACTGAATAATACAATACTAAATTCTTTTGGCCATTGAAACTTATACTAACTGTTCTTAGACATTCGTTTCACACTCTAGAGTTTAAAACCAGAGTTAAGATTTGATTTCAACCCCCTTTCTAAGAAAAAGCTCGGAGAATAGGTGTGCATGTGTTGCAGGACACCTAAAAGCCTAAAAAGCCTCTGCATCTGCCCTGGATTGCCTCCTGCAGATCACTTCATAGATGGGGAGTGGGGAGGTAGTTTAAATGTGGCAGTTTATCTGACCATGTATTCTTTACTGGCTGGTATAAATATTCTCTCACACTACCACAATCATGGTGGGACTAGCTAGATCTTACCAGCATGTTTGCCTGGCCACGTTGGATCTCTAAGTAATTAGACCAGAGAGAAATGCTGTTTGCCTCCAAGCAAACAAGTATGGCTCCCTGATAACTCAAAGGCAACTAAAATACAAAGCTACGTGAAGTAGACAAGAGTCTTGTGAAAGCTTGGAGAAATCTTTAACTGGCATTAGTATTAGTCCTTGGTACAGAGATATACCATCTCAGAAACCCCTTTCTCTACCCTATAAAGGCATTTTCAGGCAGATCTTGGCTCAAGACATTAGCATATAAAAGGGCCTAGGTGAGGTGCTGGGAGAAATTGCCTGAGGGCATTTGACCCTGCCTGCTTCCCATAATAGTGGGAGGTCTGAGTTGCAGGGTATAAAACCAGCCTGCTTCCTCTCTTGCTCTTCTCTCTTTTGGGGCTCTCTTTTGGGGCTTGCACTCTTCTTGGAAGCCTTGTCTTTGTCTCCTCTTTACAGGGCCTTAACACATGGTGGCCACCATCTTGGCCTACATGTGGCTGGGGTTTTAGCCGGGAATCCTAAGCACAGGGTTTTTCCTATTGCTGATTTGTATGTCTGAACCTGTGATAAGTAAAGCCTTTTAAAACTGCATCAGATTTCTGAGTTTTCATCCATTCCCCGCCGACTTGGAGGTAGGGAGGGAACTTCGCTTCCCGGCACTGTTGGGGACCCCGGCAGCGTCCCCCGACATGCATGTATCATATACTAAAAGACACTATAAAACAAAGATGAACAGAAAATAGAGATAGAGAGACTGGAATTTATCTAATTACCCATACTAATGTCAAGCAAGCCATATAATTAGATATTATTATGACCAGTTTAGGTAGTTAAAATAGGTAGAACGTGTTTTTTATCAGTGTGCTCAAAATAAATATGCTATTGATAATACAATAAAATTAAGAAACCATCCCCAAATAATTAACATAATTCTAAGTATTTATATATTCATTTTACATTTTGTATATGTGAAGAGAGGGGTTGCACCATGCCTGGTGAGTCTCAATACTACTTGCTCCTATGAAGCTGAGGTTGGGAGTTATGTAGTATGAAGGATTGAACCTGGCCCATAACTTGTAAGGCAAGTGCTATAAGCATTTTCTATATTTTTATGCCCTACATACCTAATTTTTATTTAATATTACACATACTGAAAAATTCCAAAGATAAAATGCTTCTATGTACCATCTAATTCTAATGTTAACATCTTGCATAGCAGTCATATAATTTTTAAACTGAAAAATTAACATTGAAACAATACTATGAAGTAAACTATAGATAATATAAGCATTTTACTATTGCCTTTCCAAGAAAATTTTTGGCTTCACATACTCTAGTCTTTCCAATCTGAGTAATATAATGATGTTAGAAAAATAAAATCAATATGTTAAAAAGAAATTATTATTAAAAACCGAGCCCCAATATGAGTTAATCATCAATTATATCTTAAAATGGTCTCTGTTTTCATGTTCACTCTTATTTTATACTTTATAATGGACATTATATCTATTTTATTACAATATTATAAACTGGAATTATCTGAAATTTGTGTTTCATTTTCTTCTATAATTTGTGGCTTATTTTATAACTGAAAATGTGATAATATTCAGTATTCAGCTTCTGTGTGAAAATAATGATCATAATGTACAACACAGTAAAGCAAAAAGAGTTGATCATTTGGTATCTCTGTAACCGCGGAGAAACTATTTAAGCCATCTGGATCTCAAATTCTTCGCTGATAAGAATAAAAGCAATAATGCCCTTTTTTCAGGATTACTGTAAAAACTACATGCAAATCTTTAAGCTCTGTGCTTAGTATATAATTGTGTTTACCTCACCTAAAATGGACCATTGATAATGTCTGCCTATCTTTTGTCTGCCACAACTTTTGGGTAACATGACAGGCATTTAATGGACAGAGGCCAGAGATAATGCTAAATATATTCAAACACATAGGCCATTTTCCCAGATTCATGTTCTCCAAAATTTCAGTAATCCCAAACTCGAATAACTGTTTTCTAAATGACAGGGTCCTTTTTCTCCATGCTGGCTCTGTGATATGGGTATAATGAAGTTAGTAATGAAAAACACACTTATTTTAAAAGTCCCAGCACATTCAAAAATCAAGCAAAAAGAAAAGGTTAACTTTACATATTAAAAGTGAAATGAAAATGGAAGGCGACAGATAAAAATATGAACACTATATGAAATGAAAATATTTACAATCAATGTGCTTCTATCACATTGGATCAATTTTACCTGATCTCAGAGCACAATCCAAAGATGAAGATTTATCAAAGTTGTACAGGTCAACCTTCGCTTAAATTTGGACCAAGAAATGCAGATAATCTGCTTCTAATCTTACTGGACTGCATCAGAGAGCTGGGGGTAAGAGCTTGGTAACATCTTTCACACTTCAGTCATGCATATCATTCAGACACTCAATACAATTATTCCATTTTCAGTTATCTTTATCAGGGAATGTCACCTTTTGGAGACCAATTTTGTTTTCTCCTTGTTAGAAAGCCATCACTTGGGCCGGAGTGATAGCCCAGCGGGTAGGGCATTTGCCTTGCATGCGGCCGGCCTGTGCTGGCCCAGGTTCAATCCCCGGCATCCCATATGGTCCCCCGAGCACCACCACATCATCAGGAGTAATTCCTGCGTGCAGAGTCAGGAGAAACCCCCTGAGCACTGCTGGGTGTGACCCAAGAAAGCAAAAAAAAAAAAAGTCATCTCTTTTTCAACTTTCAAAAAAAATTAGAACAAATAGGAGATTTGGTAATCAGAACAGAAAAGGCAGTTTCCTCAGAGTTAACAAAAGTGAAAGATGAAATATTTTCTGTTATTATTTCTAAGTGTGAAAGAACATCCTGGGGAAAGTGGCCATAAAGAAGGTTGTTTACCTTATTCTCACTATGGAATCAGGTGGAAGCCCAAACACTCCAATGAATATTAGACTGACAAGTTAGTCTGTGACTGGGATGCTGGGACTTTAAAATAACTTAAATATATAATGGAATATATACGGATAAGAGAAACCTGTAACTAACTTTTGAAGTCAGATAATCTTGCTGTTTTAAGTGATTTGGCAGGAGACAGGATTGAACTTTAAGTAAAAAGTGTAATATTCATACTGGAAAATCACAACAACTTTAGGTATTTTTGAGAATTCAATATGTGCCACCAAGTTCAAGATTTGCATACCTCATCACATTTCAATAGCAACTTATGGACTATCACTATAATTTAATGGTGCGAAAGTGAGAAACAATGTCACAGAGATAGTAAGTTGGGAGGACTCAGAACATGAAACTATAACTGTTAGCTATGAGTGTACTAGAGATATATGAGTAAAATCCATGTGCAATCTAATAATAGCGTATGTTTAAATTCAAGTTATAAATTTAAACTGAATGAGGAAAAGGTGTGTGGAAAGATCATTGGTGCTTATCAAACTCATTAAAAAGTGTGAGATAATTTAATCACACATCCAAGTGCTTAGTCTGTGCCAGGCACTCTCTTGGAAACTGTTAAGAAACCAAAGATAAACCAAACAAGAGATAATAGCCTCAGTGAACAGATAGAGAGAGAATGAGATAGTGCCAGAGAATCCTGGGGAGGAATTATCACCCACTTCCCACACCCCCACCATTTTATTGTTGTCTGCACAGCGCCTAGAATTGTGCTTGATTTTCATAATAACCCATGGATGTTGCTGATTTGTTTCTATTTTAATCAAAGGTTAATCAGTAAAAAGGAAATAATAAAAGAATTAAAACCCTACTTTTCCTATTATACAAACAAGAATGCAAAAAATCCCTTTACCTGTTTTGAAACGATAAGCACGTATTTTCCATCTCACTCACCCAAACTCAAGTGCATTTTCAGTAAACTTTGATAAAGTCACAATGATTTGTAATAGTCTGATAATTGCATGATGCTCTTGTAGGCACGTTTACCCTTAAACACGAGCTCTCAATTATATCAGAATTTTAAAGTAAAAATTCTATGGCATAAAATACTCATTAAACAGAGACAATCCTGGCAGAAACTGCAGTTGCAGTTGACCAAAACACCAGCTGTGTGACCCACCAGCAAATGACAGATTTAATATCTTGAGCACAACTATCGGATATGTTTGAGGAATTGGTTCCAAAAAAAATATCCACTGCATCAGCACAGCCTTCTTGGTGTTATCACTTTTCTCACAAATATATTAAAAAAGGGTGCCTGGAGAGACACTACAATGAGTAGGACACTTGCTGTGCACGCAGCTGACCCAGGTTCAATCCCTGGCATTCCGTATAGTTCTCTGGTTGGGCCGGAAGTGATCCCTGAGTGCCAAGTCAGAAGTAAGACTAGAGAATCTCCAGGTGTGTCCCAGAACCCAACCAACCAAACAAACAAAAAGAATTAGGAAGTCTCGGGCCATCAAAGCAATAGCCCAGCAGGTAGGGCGTTGGCCTTGCACGCGACCTGCCTATGCCGGCCCTGGTTCCATCCCCGGCATCCCATATGGTCCCTGAACACCGCCAGGAGTGATTCCTGAGTGCAGATCCAGGAGCAGCCCCTGAGCGTCGCCGGTGTGACCCAAAAAAGCAAAAAAAAAAAAAAAAAAAGAAAAGAAAGAAAAGAAAAGAATTAGATGTCTCAAAAAGGTAAAACCTTTCAATTGTCCTCTGGAGGACGGAATATTTGACTCTTTTTAAAGTTTGTATCACCATAATCCGGAAGTAAATGTGACTCCTGAAATGTAAGGCAAAGTCCATCAGACTTCCACCCACCATTGTCACATGAAACTCAGGGCTGATACGATGAAAAGCAGAACAGTGTGTAGACCTTTATAGCCAATGCATCTAACCCCTATCCAAACAGACACTGATTTGCCACATTACTTGAACTCGTATCTTCTTATCGCCTAATTTCTGTCATTTCCTGCAGTCCTAAAATGAATGCTATAGATATGAGCCAACTGGTAGTTGTAGTATAAATTGTACTAAGTAAATAGAATTCATGGCTAAAATTAAACAGCCTATGGCAAGACTCTTGTGTAAATAAAACCATTGTTCTTTTGTATATTAAAATTGTATTTATCAAACAAAAAAGAAGAATGAATACAAATTGCATGAAAAGGCAACTCATTTAGGACAAAATGATGGTGTGTAATAAAAAGATTTATCGTGTGACTGAAATGAAAATTAAATTCCTGTTAAAATATTTATGTAGATGTGGCAGAAACATTCTGCTTAGAGATAAATCAGAGCGGCCTTTGGCATTTTGCAGACATAATTCCTCTATTCTTCTGCTGCAAATTTAGAGCTTACAAGATGCTAATGGCATCGTGGTTTCCAGGACAGTCTCTGCAGACTACTTTTGCTCAGCAGGTGGTAAGAATTTGCATCCATATTTCAAATATACTTCTATCTCATTACTGGCTTCTTATTTCTTCGTGATTTATATCTCTATAAAATTCCAGCTAGTGCAATGGGATTTCAAAAAGGCAAATTCTGCATAATACCCACATTTATCACTTTATTTTCTTTTCCTCTTCATTTACACGGTGATGGGAGAATGACATGGAACACTTTAAGTGGGGGTGTGCTTTTTAAAAAATAATCCTATTTGAAAGCCTCCAAAATTAGTACTATTCCTCTAAGTGACATTTTCTAGTAAGTGGCAATATTTTTGTATCCTTGCCTACATTTAACTGAACTGTGATCGCTCAATAATATATGTACATTAGAAAGTAAACTCACTTGGGGTAGCTATTAATTTGTAAGAGTCTTAATCATTTAGGATTCAGAAAGTGCTTTTTGTAATAAGTCTGAACATAACGAATCTATTTGGTATTCATGCTGGCATCACAAGCAATTTCAGAGTTGTTACACTATAATTCTCTGCTACTTAATAGATATTAAGGTAGTAGCAGTTGTGTCACTATAGATAAGACTCTTTCACAGTTCCCATGTCAAATTCACCTTTTACCGGTGTTTAGAATTTAGCTAAAATAAAATTACACGCTTGTGAAACCTGACAGGTTCAGGAACTTAGAGGCATTTTCCAGGGACAAGAAAGAATCAGCAATATTGAAAGAAAAGGCAGTGGCTGGGGATGTAGCGGGTAGGGTGGGGGGGTGGTTAGAGGCAAAATTATAAAATCTCCCCAGGATTAAACTTACATATGTACATTTCAAATTTATATGGTAAATTAAAGGATGCGAATCCTTCCAGGTCTTCTTAGTATTCCATTCCAGACGAGAAAGGAAAACAGTGAGATTTTACAGACCAGATGCTAAAATACCAGAGACCAAGATGACTGTATTTTAAAAATTCATTGATATTTTAAAAAATTTTACCAGTTCAGTTGAAAACATGATACCATCTGACTCAATGCACAACTGTCACATTTCCCAAAGAGTTACTATGTATTTAGCCACTCAGAATATTTTTGTTGACATTTATTTTTAAAATGAACATCCCAGGACCTACATAATAAATAGAATGTTCTCCTTTACAGGACTGACATATAGAGGGGAGGTGACCAGCCCTTTCCTCAATGCCATTTCCAAAGACAAACTGAGTCCCTCTCCGTTAGTGAGAACAGCGTCCTTGGGCAATGGCTGCCAACAAGGTGAGAACTTCTCCCATTCGCCCCTAGCATGGGTAAGAGCAGTATTTCTTTAAGGATGCCAGGCAGAAGAGTAACAAATCTTCATCCTCAACAACCACCAAAAATGTCCCCTTGGGTCCCACTGTCCAAAACAGAATTATAGGCCATTTTATAATTAAAATATTTGCCCAGAACATATGGGGTGCATAGAACAACTTTAACTAGCATCAAACCCTGACCCTAAAAATGACTTTCAAATGGCTGGGAAATCCCGGGTGCCTTGTTAGGAATGGGAACACAGGGAGTGGAGACTGGTTCTGCAATAACTAATCAGATTCTGGTCTTATGGACTTTACATTCCACATTTTATTATCCTCAGAGCAGACTTTGGCCAGGTACATTCAAAACTCCTGACGTCTAAAACAAAAAGAAGTTAACAAATGTTCTGAAGCACAGTCTACTCTAAAGAATGAAAGTAGGATTGAAACAGGTTGTTTAATACCTGATTACTATGACTTAAAAATTGGTGTTTGTGACACTTCCCTGCACTCCAGAACTGTCATGAAAATTAGAAAGCACACAGAAAACATGGAAATGATTGCATCCATTAAGGACCCGTCTAGCCTTAGTTTGAGGTATTTTGTTTCAACTTCCCTTTTCATTGTTTCTAAACAAGGGAAGACTTTTTCCCACTGTAGTCCATATTCACTCAGATCAGAACCAAGCCTGGAAAGCCCCTGAAAGCACCAGACATTTCCCTTAGCCTGGAATCTTCATCTCCTTTTTTGTCCTCTTCTGACTGTCCATGGTCTAAGAATGATGTCTGACAACATGCAGATAAATGTGTTGAATAAATAAGCAAATGAGAGGATGAATGAATAAATAAGAAACAGGTAAAGTCTTGCTGTCTCAGGTCCTTATATAAGCTAGTGATAGAATAAAAACTTTCCTCCTCCAACAAGGAAGAAGCAAGGATTTAGGGAAGGGGTCTCTGAAGCCTTTCTGAATCAAAAAGGCAGCCAAAAGGCATTTTGACCAACCTAAAAGCCATAACCACCTGTGAACCCTGTAACCTTGAACTGTTACAATGAGTTGTTTACCTGCCTCCCGGCACAGGTTACCAAGAGCACAGTGCTCACTTCAATGCGGCTGGCCAGTATTTACAAGTTGGGCTTTGGGACGACATTAAGTAGAGAGTTATCAAGGCATGAAACAGACATTCTTAAAAATAGTCTTATTCTTAGTAAAAACTCAATTCTAAATAAACAGTTTAAACAAAATCTTTCCATTAAATGTGAGCTCATGAGCAAAAACGCCATCTGTACTTCTATGTTCAATGTAGCATTATTCACAATAGCCAGAATCTGGAAAAAGATCCGAGTACCCAAGAACAGACAACTGGCTAAAGAAACTATGATATATCTAAACAATGGTACATTGTGCAGCCACCAGGAAAAAATGAAGTCATGAAATTTGCTTATAAATGAATAGAAATGGGAAATAGCATACTGAGTGAAATTAGTCCAAAGGAGAGGGACATATAGAATGACTTCACTCATTTGAGGGATATAAAAAAAATGAGACTAATATCCATGGATAGATAAAAACAGGATCCAGGAGGACTGATTTGAAGCTTGCCACCAGTAAGTTAGGATAGAGAAGGGATAACTATGACAATAATAGTTGGAAATGATCACTCTGGCCAAAAAAGAATGTGAAAATAGGTAAAGAGATATACATGATAACCTTTAAGTACCTGTATTTCAAACCATGACAGTCACAGAGGCAGACTGAACAGGGGTGGTGGGAGGGAAACTGGGGACTTTGGTCATGGAAATGTGCACTGGTGAAGGACCTGGTGTTGAAACAGTATACCTGAATCCAATCATTAATAACCTTGTAACTGTGTATCTCGTGGTGATTCAATTTAAAGAAATGTAAGTGCATGAATTAATGATTTTTTTTTTTCTTTTTGGGCCACAAACAGTGATCGTCAGGGATTATTCCTGGCTCTGTACTCAGGAATTAACTCCTGGTGGTGCTCAGGTGACTATATGGATTGCAGGGAATGGAACCCAGATAAACCGCTTGCAAGGCAAATGCCCTACCTGCTGAACTATCGTTCTGGACCCCTAAATGGTTTCTTTTGCTCCTAAAAAACAATTCTATGAAGCTCAGTTTCTCTATGAGACAGTATAAGACTAAAGTTTCAAGGTGGCTCACACTTATGGACATTTCAAGATCCATTGATTTTTTTCCTAAAATTGCAAGTACAAAAATAGCTCTGTTCTGGAAAACCTTTTCAGACTGTCCAACCCAGTTATTTCCCAAATAAATCACACTTTGAAAATGCAGATCAGGGGGGCCGGAGCGATAGCCCAGCGGGTAGGGCGTTTGCCTTTGTGGCGGCTCATGCCGGCCCAGGTTTGATCCCGGCATCCCATATGGTCCCGCGAGCACCGCCAGGAGTAATTCCTGAGTGCAGAGCCAGGAGTAACCCCTGAGCATTGCCGGGTGTGACCCAAAAAAAAAAAAAAATGAAAATGCAGATCAGGGGACTATAATGATAGTACAGCAAGTAGATTGCTTGTCTTGCACATGACTGACCCGGGTTCAATCCCCTGGACATCATGGGTGTGATCCAAAAAAAATAATAATAATAATAATTATTATTATTATTATTATTAAAAAGAAAAAATAAAGTGCAGATCATGGAATCCAGGATTTAGTTCAGTGGTTGAGTCCATGCCCTGTATTTGAACTCACATTTCCCAACTTCTATCCTCAACTTTATAGTCCAACAGCTACCGATGAAAACCAAACACAAATTATCTCAATTTCAGAATCAAAATATAAATTTTCTACTCTCCAGACGTCCATGCATATTCTTAAATGATTATAACTCTTCTCTAAAAATAAACGCTATCCTAAAATGTATACTACCCAGTTACTTTATTTTTAAGTATATGTATACATATCTATAATAAGATTGTTCCTTAGCCTATGGGGAATATATGCACATATAATTTATTATATACATATATAAAATACCTATATCTTATTATTATATATATATAGAATTTATATATACTTATATACATAATGTATACATGTTTTATTAGTTAGTAATATATTGTTATATAATCTGCCCCCACCCAAGAAGGAGTAACATTGTATGAAAATTTCCTCTTAATTAGTGAGAACTGATTGCTATGAGCGCCTTGCAGCACCCTGATAAGCAACTGGAAAAAATACATCCTTCTGTTTAAAATAGAAATCTGTATCAGCAACACAGTGTCCACGACAGTTGAGAACACCAACTGACTTCCAAAGTGATCATTTGAAGGGGAAAAAAAGAGATTCCAAAGGTAAACATCTTAAATTTCCTATTTATTTTGCTTCTGTTATCAGATATATATATATATATAGAGAGAGAGAGACAGAGACAGAGAGAGATACAGAGAGAGAGACAGAGAGACAAAGAGGGAAATAATATACCCTCCAAATTATCTCCTCCACTTTTCAATCCCAATGAGACAGAGGGATAGAGGAGGAAGAAGAGCAGGGGGAGGAGATGGAGGGGAGGAGGAGGGGGAGAGAGAGAGAGAGAGAGGAGAGAGAGAGAGAGAGAAGAGCGGTGCTGGGAAACAAACCCAGGTCTTAAACATGCAAAGACAGTTCTCCACCACTGTACCTAGTCCTGTTCCTAGCCACCTCGAAATGAAGAGTTTGGAATCAAAGAGCAAGAATACCAGGGATCACAGAGATAGCACAGCATGTATGGAACTTGCTTTACAAACTATTGACCCAGGTTTCCAATCCCTCCTCCCCAAGTACCCTATATGATTACTCAAGCCTTGCCAGCAGTGATCCTTGAATTCAGAGCCAGGAGTAAGCCCTCAGCAACACTGGGTGTGGCCCTCCAAACCAAAACCAAACAAAAGAACAAGAGCATAAAGCTTAAGTAAAGGATGGAGTGCTTTTGATAAACAGGGAGATGAGAGGAATTTTTTGACTCACAGGAAAGCTTGGAGTTTGAAGGAAGCTTGACTGATAAGCTGCCTACTTTATCAGGCAGGGCACAGGAGAGGTGGAAGACTCATTGAACAAGGACAAATAAGAGCCCCTGGAGACATCACCTTAACACTTGTGATCTCTCCACACCCTATTCCAGACCTTCACTCAGGGCAAATTCAGCCACATGAATCAGAGCTGGGTCATGAACATCTCCCAGACAACCTTCAGCATCTCAACACTGACAGCCCAACAGGTGTGAGCTCTATTTGCATGGGATTTGTTCTGGTTTCCCCTTTACCACTGTCTTCCCAAGAAAGTGATCTGGGACCTATATTCTGGGTACTAGAGTAGTAGAATAGTAGGAGGAATGCTGTGGCATTTGGGAAGAAGGAACTGATCTTAACAAGTTAACAATGAACCCGTGAACTATTCAACTAATGAAAGACATCCTACCTGCTGCGCTATTGCTCTGATCCCTCAAAAATGTATTTTAAAAAATAAGTGTATCAGAGTGCCTCTTTGTAAATAATCTGCTAATAAAGGGATCATTGTACCTCCTGACACTCCCCTATTTTATCTCTGAGGCAGGCTGGAAATTGATATTTGTTTCTTCATTTCTCATTCCCAATTAATGAGGTGCAAATGAGTTCAGATGACTTATCTAGGTTCACAGAGCAAGTCAGTGCTAAGAACCTAATTCGATTAATTCTAGTCAGACATGATGCACTCACTGAACACTGCAAGGAAGTTCTGCTCACTCAGTGACCACAGAGAAGACAAAATTTGATCATTTCTACTGAGATTTTTGTCGGCTGAAACCCACTGATCTGCAGAGGACTGATTAAGCCTTCAACATTGCCGAGTTCAGTGAGGGTAACTTGCTAGCAAAGGATACCTTGAGTTATGATGTCTCTTCAGTTCTCAGTGATGTCTTAGATGGATCAGGAAGAATACTCTTTTCAAACATAGTAAGTAGGGCTGGAGTGATAACCCAGCGGGTAGGGCATTTGCCCTGCACGTGGCCGGCCTGTGCTGGCCCGGGTTCGATCCCTGGCATCCCATATGGTCCCCCCGAGCACTGCCAGGAGTAATTCCTGAGTGCAGAGCCAGGAGTAACCCCTAAGCATCGCCGGTGTGACCCAAAAAGCAAAAAAAAAAAAAAAACCCATAGTAAGTTATTGCAGGACTCCTAAGGGCCGCTGCATCTGCTCTGGATTGCCTCCTGCAAATCACTTCGTAGATAAGGGGATAGTCTAAATGTGGCAGTTTATCCGACCATGTATGCTGTACTAGCTGGTATAAATATTCTCCCATGCTATCAC
The DNA here is from genome assembly GCA_021461705.1 of Cryptotis parvus. Lineage (NCBI taxonomy): Eukaryota > Metazoa > Chordata > Mammalia > Eulipotyphla > Soricidae > Cryptotis > Cryptotis parvus. The sequence goes on along the minus strand of JAJIBD010032966.1, from coordinate 5,553 downwards.
AATCATCGTGGGACTAGCTAAATCTTACCAGCATATTAGCCTGGCCACGTAGGACACCTAAGTAATTAGACCAGAGAGAAATGCTGTTTGCTTCCAAGCAAACAAGCATGGCTCCCTGATATACTCAAAGGCAACTAAAATATAAAACTACAATGAAGTAGAGGAGACTTGTGAAGGCTTGGAGAAATATTTAACTGGCATTGGTGTTGGTCTTTGGTACAGTGACATGCCATCTCAGAAACCCCTTCTCTACATTACAAAGGCATTCCCGGCTCAAAACATTAGCATAGTAAAGGCCCTAGGTGAGATGCAGGGAGGAATTACCTAAGGGCATTGGACCCTCCCTGCTTTCCATAACAGTGGGAGGAAGGTCTGAGTTACATGGATATAAACTAGCTGGTTCCCGCTCTCGCTTCCTTCTTCTTTGTGGGATTTCTCCTTGTGAGCCGTTAATTCCCCTTGGAAGCTTTTACACGTGGTGGTCGCCATCTTGGCCTACACGTGGCTGGGGTTCTAGCCTGGAATCCTAAGCATCGGGTTTTTCCTTTTGCTAATTTGTATGCCTAAACCTGTGATAAGTAAAGCCTTTTAAAACTGCATCGGATTCCTGAGTTTTCATCCGTTCCTCGCCGGCTTCGGAGGTAGAAGGGAACTTCGCTTCCCGGCACTGTGGGGACCCGGCGGAGCGCCCGGACAGTAAGTAATTAAAACCAATATTTTATTTGCCTATATGTTATTCAATTTCCACAAATAATAAATGGGCTGAAAATGTATTTATAATGTATCTATAATGCATCTATAATGTACTTCATTAATAAAAAAAAAGCCTGTGATCATCATTGGGATAACCCTGAGGTATTTACAGCCCTTACTTTAAAGTCATCTACCTAAATATATACATACTTCAGAAGTCAGTGGGCTGTTCTGTTAACATCTGAAAAAACAATGAGGCATTTGTGTGGTGAAAAATTCTAACAATATGAAAAATATATAGAATAAAAGAATGAAGGAATGTTCTCATTTCACTGTTCAAAAATAATGATGTATATCATTTTAGACATTTGCCCATGGTGTGTCATAGTGTATGTATGTATGGACAGATATGTATTTTATACTAAAATAAGACTGTAGACACCAGATAGATCTATGAACTCTGAGAGTCTGCATGCAGGAGGCCTCGATCAAGACCTATTGTAGAATCGGCCCTGAGCAAAGTCAGTGCCCCATCCATCTGCCACCCATTAAGCTGGGAATAGCCATGACCATAAATAAATGTATCCCCATAAAAATAAATAAATAAAATATACTTTATTCTCAGTTAGAGCTTCCTACAGCTATTTTGAATCTCACAGAATGAAATTCTACCCTTCCTGTGCTCAGATCAAAGATGTTTTAAGGAAGTCCCAAGTTTTCTTGTACCCAAACTGCTTTATTATCAAATGTTATTGAGTCTATCATCCAAATTTGTCCAGAAATCTTTCCCATCCTACCATTCTGATAGAAACTCTCACATTCTTTTCCCTTAATCCGCACTATGGCCTCACTAGTGCTCTTCAGCAACTTCTCACACCCTCTCACTAGCAATAAAAGATTCTATTAAAGTATAAAACAAAGCTGGTCCCTCCTTCTACTGAAAACTCCCAAATGTTGGATGTACGAGGCTTCGCTCAAGGTGAAAGTCAGGGTTCTAACAGGAATGACAACTCCCTGCATGCCACAGCCTTCTCGCCATCACTCTTCCATCCCATCGCTGCTCTTCCCTTATCTCCACCAACCTAGTTCAAAAGCCCCTTTTAGAACCTCCAAGACATCGTCACCTGAGAACCTGGGCCCTTACTGATCCCTCCTCGCCTAATACCTCCAGATGTCCATTCACCAAGTTACTACTTACTGTTTCAATGCAGAATTCTCTGCTCATCACATCCCAGTGGTCAATGTCTTCTTTGTGCCCTTTTTACCTTAATCTTTCATCTTACTCTTCCTATGTTTGGCTATGTGACAGTTTTCACTGATTTGAATGACTATGTTGCTTTGGGAGGAGGTAAGCTATGAGAGGAGGATTTTTTTTTTCATTATTGTAATCATAATATCTAGCATGTACATGCATTTTTTATTTAATGGAGAGAAAAGCCTAGCTAGCAGTGCTCAGGGAGGTCAAAAGCCTCCACCTGTGATTTTGGGTCAATGATTCATAAAAGGGTACAAGTGTGATAGTACCTGAGCCCTGCAATGCTAAGGATATCTGGGCCATCCCAGCAGTGCAAGAAGCTTTTAGCTTTGTATCCAGCGACACTGACAGAACCATGTGGTACCAGGAATTGAACCTGGGTCAGGTGCTAGCTGGCAATGCACTCATAATCTGCGCTATCTCCTAGTTCTTACATTCAACTTTTATATTAACGATTAATATTAATAGACTACATTTTCATTTAATTATTCTATTTCTATCTTTCATGATATACTAGGTAGAACTTTCTATGGTATAAAAGCATTCCATGTTTCATTTAATCATTATCCTACTTTATAATTTCTCATTTTCAATTTTTACATAGGAATATTAATAGGCATAATTTACATGCATTCTTCTGTCACATACACTTATATCACTTGACCACTTGAATCCCGTTATTCATCGATTTGCTCGAGCGGGCACCAGTAGCATTTCCATTGGACCCTATCACGTGCCAATGTAGCCCAATGGCATCCTAGTTGATTCAGGAATATGAAGAGCCTCAAACCGTTCCTTCGGGGTCTTTACAAGGAAGTCTAACCATCTTGTAGGTGGGCGGCCACGTGATCTTTTGACATCCCGTGGGATCCATTCGGTAATGGCTCTAGTCCAGCGGTTGTCTCCAAATCGCATTACATGTCCAGCCCATCTGATTTTCCATGCCTTGGCAAATGAGACAGCGTACCTGATTCTGGAATAGAGACAGAGGTCAGAACTCCGATTCCTTCTCTCACTTGAGTGAGGCGTGATATTCCAAGCATAGCTCTTTCGATGCCTCTCTGGGAGACCCGAATAGCATGCTCATTCTGCTTTCATAGGGCCCAGGTCTCTGAGGCGTATGTTAATGCAGGGAGAATGGTGGAGTCAAAGAGATGTGCCCGGAGCCAGAGGTTCTTTGTCCTTTTAGCTATTTCTTCGATGCCTTTGAAGGCATTCCATGCCACTCTTCCTCCCTGCGCAGCTCAGGCTTTAGGTCGTTCATCATGTTGATTTCTCGACCTAGGTACACATAACTGCTGCAATCAGAGATGTTTGTTCCATTGAGAGTGAATGGGGACTCTGGAACTAGTTCATTCTTCATAAACACTGTTTTCTTTGGATTCAGCTGTAGACCTATCTTTCCACATTCTCGGTCGAAGTCAGCCAGCATTTGTGCCATTTGGCTAATGTTTGGTGTTATTAGAATGATCTCACCAGCAAAGCAGAGGTGGTGTAGTTGCCGACCATCTATCTTCACTCCCATTCCTTCCCATTCTATTTGTTGCATGATGTTCTAGAGGGTGGCGCTGAAGAGTTTTGGTGAAATGGTATCACCCTGTCGAACCCCTCTTTTCACATTAATGATCACTTCTTTGTAGAATGGTGAGATCCTGGTGGTGTATCCGTAATACAGCTCATGAAGGATCTTGATGTATTGCATTTGAACACCCTGTTTGGCTAGGGCTTCAGTCTCCACAGAATCAAAGGCTTTCTGTAAATCAATGAACGTGAGACAGAGTGGCATCTTGTACTCCCTACAAACCTCAATGAGCTTGGATACTGTGTGGATATGGTCGATTGTGCTGAATCCTTTCCGGAAGCCTGCTTGCTCGCAGGGTTGTCCTTCATCTAGTGTTCTGCTAATCCTGTTCAGGATGACTCGTGTAAACAGCTTGTAGATGACGGACAACAGGCAGATGGGGCGATAGTTGCTGATGTCGTGAATGTCTCCCTTCTTGAACAGTAGAACTGTCCTGCTGGTTTTCCATTGGGAGGGCACCTTGCATTCGGACAGGTAGTGTGTGAAGAGCCGAGCTAGTGTATTGATGAGTACCGATTGCAGATTCTTCAGGTGTTCGGGTCTGACTTTGTCTGGGTCTGGTGCTGTTCCTTCTTTACCAACGAGATGGCATGTCGGATTTCAGAAGGGAGAACTTTGGGAAATACATATCCATCCTGTGGAATACACTGATATGGCCCTTTATTTTTTTTTAGAAATTGTGTAAGCCTAAAGACACTCCAAGTGTTGTGTACTATGAGGAAGAGAGAATATCAGTTTCTATTGGAAATATGTGACCTGAACTATAATAAAGTTTTAAAATAAGACAAAAATAAGAAAATACGAGGCTTTCTGCAATGTTTGAAAGCTCTTGTCCAGTACAAGTTCTACTATTTGGTGCATCATATAATCTTTTATATTTACTCTGAGGGTTTCTAGTGCCACCTCTATACAAATTTAATTTCTCCCTGCATTACTTCATTGATGAAAAGTGACAAAAGAAAAATTATTACAAGAGTGGTCAGAAGCAAAGATAAAGAGAAATAAAAGATCAACAAAAAGTCAGTAATGTCAAGCAAAATGAAATGGGAAGATTTATATAAAAGAGAATTCATATCTTAGGAGAGAGTGAGACGTAATCAATGATTCATCTAAACATGGAAGCACAATGAATGTATGAAAGGAAACAGAGGTCAATATAAAAAATTTAGAAATGCTTAATGAGAAAATTATTATTCTGAAAAAAGGAAGAGTAGCTGGACACATTGCCCAAAGCTAAATTTTGTGGCTTTGGTTCTTAACAAAAAATATCTTCATGAAAGTGTAAGGACCTGTAATTAACCAGGAGTTATAAGAGAGTAAGATGATTCTGACATGATTACCAAGATCTTTGTTTATCTCTGAGTTTCTCATACTAGAGCAAGGACCTCTCCGTTACCATTAAGTTTGACTATATCATGCTGAAATTGTAAAGCTTGAGTAAAGGACAACAGAATGCAAACTGCATGGGAAACCTATGAAATAACATATGTTTATGTTTATGCTTATATTCCTTTGATCACCAAAACAGAAGTGGTACCTGTTGGATGGATAAAGTGATTGCTTTCCATGTAGCCAACCCGCATTGGATCCCTGGCATCCTATGATTCCTTGAGCTCCACCAAGAGTAATCCCCTGAGCATAAAGTCAAATATAGTTCGGTTTGGGCCAAAGATCTCCCTTCTATCATCACTACCCCCAACAAAAATAAAACAAGCAAAGAAAAGTAGGCTCCACAGATATATTTCTACATGGACTCTCAGAATTAAACACACAGGTATACCTGATAATGACTGAAGCTTAGAGCCACAAGAAGACATCAGCTGTACTGAAAGCCAATTACTATACTGGACACATAGATTGAACTGACCAGAAAAGATCCCTTCTTGATTAGCAATTTTGATTTTCCTGGTGAATAAACACTAAACCAGATTCCTTCGTAATCTTCTCCCAATGCCTTCACATATTCAGGTTTTGATAGCAATATCTGAAGTTATTTGATAGCAATATCTGAAGTTCATCAATA
>JAJIBD010032965.1:0-14728 GCA_021461705.1 Cryptotis parvus | reverse complement strand
TCAGAGTTAAATAAAAAGTGAAAGATGAAATATTTTCTGTTATTATTTCTAAGTGTGAAAGAACATCCTGGGAAAGTGGCCATAAAGAAGGTTGTTTACCTTATTCTCACTATGGAATCAGGTGGAAGCCCAAACACTCCAATGAATATTAGACTGACAAGTTAGTCTGTGACTGTTATGCTGGGACTTAAAATAACTTAAATATATAATGGAATATATACTGATACAGAAACCTGTAACTAACTTTCGGTTCAGATAATCTTGCTGTTTTAAAGTGATTTGGCAGTAGACAGGATTGAACTTTAAGTAAAAAGTGTGGGTCATTCATACTGGAAAAATCACAACAACTTTAGGTATTTTGAGAATTCAATATGCCACCAAGTTCAAGATTTGCATACCTCATCACATTTCAATAGCAACTTATGGACTACTACTATAATTTAATGGTGCGTAAAGTGAGAAACAAATGTCACAGAGATAGTAAGTTGGGAGGACTCAGAACATGAAACTATAACTGTTAGCCATGAGTGTACTAGAGACATATGAGTAAAATCCATGTGCAATCTAATATTTAGCGTATGTTTAAATTCAAGTTATAAATTTAAAACTGAATGAGGAAAGGTGTGGGTAAAGATCATTGGTGCTTATCAAACTCATTAAAAGTGTGAAATAATTTAATCAAGGCCATCCAAGTGCTTAGTCTGTGCCAGGCACTCTTCTTGGAAACTGTTAAGAAAAACCAAAGATAAACCAAAACAAGAGATAATAGCCTCAGTGAACAGAGAGAGAATGAGATAGTGCCAGAGAATCCTGGGAGGAATTATCACCCACTTCCCACACCCCCACCATTTTATTGTTGTCTGCACAGCGCCTAGAATTGTGCTTGATTTTCATAATAAACCCATGGATGTTGCTGATTTGTTTCTATTTTAATCAAAGGTTAATCAGTAAAAAGGAAATAATAAAAGCAAATAAAACCCTACTTTCCTATTATACAAAACAAGAATGCAAAAATCCTTTACCTGTTTTGAAACGATAAGCACGGATTTCCATCTCACTACCCAAACTCATGCATTTTCAGTAAACTTTGATAAAGTCACAATGATTTGTAATAGTCTGATAATTGCATGATGCTCTTTGTAGGCACGTTTACCCTAAACACGAAAGCTCAATTATATCAGAATTTTAAAGTAAAAATTCTATGGCATAAAAATACCTATTAAACAGAGACAATCCTGGCAGAAACTGCAGTTGCAGTTGACTAAAAACACCAGCTGTGTGGACCCAATTCAGCAAATGACAGATTTAATATCTTTGAGTACAACTATCGGATATGTTTGAGGAATTGGTTCCAAAAAATACACTGCATCAGCACAGCCTCTTGGTGTTATCACTTTTCTCACAAATATATTAAAAAGTGCCTGTAGAGACACTACAATGAGTAGGACACTTGCTGTGCACGCAGCTGACCCAGGTTCAACCCCGGCATTCCGTATAGTTCTCTGGTTGGGCCGGAAGTGATCCCTGGAGTGCCAAGTCAGAAGTAAGACTAGAGAATCTCCAGGTGTGTCCCCAGAACCCAACCAACCAAACAAACAAAAGAATTAGGAAGTCTCGGCCATCAAAGCAATAGCCCAGTAGGTAGGGCGCTGGCCTTGCACGCGATTTCCGCTCTATGCCGGCCCTGGTTCCATCCCCGCATCCCATATGGTCCCCTGAGCACCGCCAGGAGTACCCTGAGTGCAGAGATCCAGGAGAGTCCCTGAGCGCCGCTGGTGTGACCCAAAAAAGCAAAAAAAAAAAAAAAAGAAAGAAAGAAAAGAAAAGAATTAGATGTCTCAAAAAGGTAAAACCTTTCAATTGTCCTCTGGAGCACGTAATATTTGACTCTTTCAAAGTTTGTATCACCATAATCCGGAAGTAAATGTGACTCCTGAACAAGGCAAAGTCCATCAGACTCCACCCACCATTGTCACATGAAACTCAGGGCTGATACGATGAAAAGCAGAACAGTAGTTGACCTTTCTTTTTTTTATAGGAAGCCAATGCACTAACCCCTATCCAAACAGACACTGATTTGCCACATTACTTGAACTCGTATCTTCTTATCGCCTTAATTTCTGCTGTCATTTCCTGCAGTCCTAAATGAATGCTATAGATATGAGCCAACTGGTAGTTGTAGTATAAATTGTACTAAGTAAATAGGAATTAATGTATTAAAATTAAACAGCCTATGGCAAGACTCTTGTGTAAATAAAAACCATTGTTCTTTTGTATATTAAAATTGTATTTATCAAACAAAAAAGAAGAATGAATAGATAAATTGCATGAAAAGGCAACTCATTTAGGACAAAATGATGGTGTGTAATAAAAAGATTTATCGTGTGACTGAAATGAAAATTAAATTCTGTTAAAATATTTATGTAGATGTGTGGCAGAAACATCTTCTCCTGCTTAGGAGATAAATCAGAGCCGGCCTTGGTATTTTGGTAGACATAATTCTTATTCTTCAAGGCAAATTTAGAGCTTACAAGATGCTAATGGCATCGCGGTTTCCAGGACAGTCTCTGCAGACTACTTTTGCTCAGCAGGTGGTAAGAATTGCATCCATATTTCAAATATACTTGCTCTCATTAATGGCTTCTTATTCTTCATGATTTATATCTCTATAAATTCCATGAGCTAGTGCAATGGATTTCCCCAAAAAGGCAAATTCTGCATAATACTCCACATTTATCACTTTATTTTCTTTTCCTCTTTCATTTACAGCACGGTGATGGGAGAATGACATGGAACACTTTAAGTGGGGTGTGCTTTTTAAAAATAATCCTATTTGAAAGCCTCCACCATTAGTACTATTCCTCTAAGTATACTTTCTAGTAAGTGGCAATATTTTTGTATCCTTGCCTACATTTAACTGGGAACTGTGATCGCTCAACAATATATGTGTACATTAGGAAAGTAAACTCACTTGGGGTAGCTATTAATCTGTAAGTCTTAATCATTTAGGGATTCAGAAAGTGCTTTTTGTAATAAGTCTGGAACATAACTAATCTATTTGGTATTCATGCTGGCATCACAAGCAATTTCCAGAGTTGTTACACTATACTCCCTGCTACTTAATAGATTAAGGTAGTAGCAGTTGTGTCAATTATAGATAAGACTCCTTTTTCACAGTTCCCATGTCAAATTCACCTTTACCGTGTTTAGAATTTAGCTAAAATTACACGCTTTGTGAAACCTGGACAGGTTCAGGAACTTAGAGGCATTTTCCAGGGACAAGAAAGAATCAGCACATTGAAAGAAAAGGCAGTGGCCAGATGGAAGGGGTAGGGTGGGGTGGTTAGAGGCAAAATTATAAAAATCTCCCCAGGATTAAACTTACATATGTACATTTCAAATTTATATGGTAAATTAAAGGATGCGAATCCTTCCAGGTCTTCTTAGTATTCCATTCCAGACGAAAGGAAAACAGTGAGATTTTACAGACCAGATACGCTAAAATACAGAGACCAAGATGACTGTATTTTTAAAAAATTCAGCTGGATATTTTAAAAATTTTACCAGTTCAGTTGAAAACATGATACCATCTGACTCCAATGCACAACTGTCACATTTCCCAAAGAGTTACTATGTATTTAGCCACTCAGAACATCTCCCACCCACACCCACTTGAATATCCATGACCCACACAACAAATACAATAAGGAACATCATATAGGTACTGACATATAGAGGGGAGGTGACTAGCTCCTCTTTTCTCAATGCCATTTCCAAAGACAAACTGAGTCCTCTCCCCGTTAGTGAGAATAGCCGCCCTTGGGCAATGGCTGCCAACAAGGTGAGAATCCTCCCATTCGCCCCTAGCATGGGTAAGAGCAGTATTTCTTTAAGGATGCCAGGCAGAAGAGTAACAAATCTTTCATCCTCAACAACTAATTAAAATGTCCCTTTGGGTCCCACTGTTCAAAATAGACTATAGGCCATTTTTATACCAAAACATTTGCCTCAGAAACATATGGGATGCATAGAACAACTTTAACCAGCATCAAAAACCCTGACCCTAAAAATGACTTTCAAATGGCTGGGAAACTCGGTGCCTGTTAGGAATGGGAACACAGGAGTGGAGACTGGTTCTGCAATAACTAATCAGATCTCTGGTCTTATGGACTTTACATTCCACATTATATTATCCTCCTCAGAGCAGATTTTCTGGCCAGGCACATTCAAAACTCCTGACGTCTAAAAACAAAAAGAAGTTAACAAATGTTCTGAAGCACAGTCTACTTTAAAGAATGAAAGTAGGATTGAAACAGAGAATGTTTAATACCTGATTACTATGACTTAAAAATTGGTGTTTGTGACACTTCCTGCACTCCAGAACTGTCATGAAAATTAGAAAGGTCATAGAAAAACATGGAAATGATGGCATCCATTAAGGACCCGTCTAGCCTTAGTTTGAGGTATTTTGTTTCAACTTCCTTTTCATTGTTTCTAAACAAGGAAGACTTTTTCCCACTGTAGTCCATATTCACTCAGATCAGAACCAAGCCTGGAAAGCCCTGAAAGCACCAGACATTTCCCTTAGCCTGTAATCTTCATCTCTTTCGTCCTCTTCTGACTGTCCATGGTCTAAGAATGATGTCTGGACAACATGCAGATAAAATGTGTTGAAATAAATAAGCAAATGAGAGGGATGAATGAAATAAATAAGAAACAGGTAAAGTCTTTGTTGGTTCCCAGGTCCTATAAGCTAGTGATAGAATAAAAACGCCTCCTCCAACAAGGAAGAAGCAAGGATTTAGGAAGGGTCTCTGAAGCCTTTCTGAATCAAAAAGGCAGCCAAAAGGCATTTTGACTAACCTAAAAGCCATAACCACCTGTGAACCCTGTAACCTTGAACTGTTACAATGAGTTGTTTACCTGCCTCCTGCACAGGTTACCAAGAGCACAGTGCTCATCTAATGCGGCTGGCCAGTATTTACAAGTTGGGCTTTGGGACTACATTGGGCAGAGAGTTATCAAGGCATGAAACAGACATTCTTAAAAATAGTCTTATTCTTAGTAAAACTCAATTCTAAATAAACAGTTTAAACAAAATCTTTCCATTAAATGTGTGAGCTCATGAGCAAAAACGCCATCTGTACTTCTATGTTCAATGTAGCATTATTCACAATAGCCAGAATCTGGAAAAAGATCCGAAAGTACCCAAGAACAGACAACTGGCTAAAGAAACTATGATATATCTAAACAATGGGGCATTTTCAGCAGCCACTCAGGAATGAAGTCATGAAATTTGCTTATAAATGAATAGAATGGGAAATAGCATACTGAGTGAAATTAGTCCAAAGGAGAGTACACATGAATGACTTCACTCATTTGAGGATATAAAAATGAGACTAATATTTATGGATAGATAAAAAATAGGATCCAGGAGGACTGATTTGAAGCTTGCCACCAGTAAGTTAGGATAGAGAAGGGATAACTATGACAATAATAGTTGGAAATGATCACTCTGGCCAAAAGAATGTGAAAATAGGTAAAGAGATATACATGATAACCTTGGCTACCTGTAGATTTTCAAAACCATGACAGTCAAGCAGAGGCAGACTGAACAGGTGGTGGGAGAGGGAAACTGGGGACTTTGGTCATGGAAATGTGCACTGGTGAAGGACCTGGTGTTAAAACAGTATACCTGAATCCAATCATTAATAACCTTGTAAACTGTGTATCTCGTGGTGATTCAATTTAAAGAAATGTAAGTGCATGAATTAATGATTTTTTTTCTTTTTGGGCCACAAACAGTGATCGCTTAGATTATTCCTGGCTTTGTACTCAGGAATTAACTCCTGGTGGTGCTCAGGTGACTATATGGATTGCAGGGAATGGAACCCCAGGCAACCGCTTGCAAGGCAAATGCCCTACCTGCCAACCATCGTTCTGGGACCCCTAAATGGTTTGGTTCTAAAAACAATTCTATGAAGCTCAGCTTCTATGAGACAGTATAAGACTAAAAAGTTTCAAGGTATCTCACACTTTATGGGATATTTCCCCAAGATCCATTGATTTTTTCCTAAAATTGCAAGTGCCAAAAATAGCTCTGTTCTGAAAACCTTTTCAGATTGTCCAACCCAGTTATTCTTCAAACAACCGCACTTTGAAAATGCAGATCAGGGGGCCGGAGCGATAGCCCAGCTGGTAGGGCGCTTGCTCTTGCATCGCTGCCGGCTCATGCCGCCCAGGTTTGATCCCCGCATCCCATATGGTCCCGCGAACCGCCAGGAGTAATTCCTGGAGTGCAGAGCCAGGAGTAACCCCTGAGCATTGCCGGTGTAACCTAAAAAAAAAAAAAAATGAAAATGCAGATCAGACTATATAATGATAGTACAGCAAGTAGATTGCTTGTCTTGCACATGACTGACCCGGTTCAATCCTGGACATCATGGGTGTGGATCCAAAAGTTAAAATAATAATAATAATAATAATTATTATTATTATTATTAAAAGAAAAAATAAAGTGCAGATCATGGAATCCAGGATTTAGTTCAGTGGTTGAGTCCATGCCCTGTATTTGAACTCACATTTCCCAACTTATCCTCAACTTTATAGTCCAACAGCTACCGGATGTAAACCAAACACAAATTATCTCAATTTCAGAATCAAAATATAAATTTTCTACTCTCCAGACGTCCATGCATATTCTTAAATGATGCAACTCTTCTCTAAAAATAAACGCCATCCTAAATGTATACTACCCAGTTACTTTGTATTTTTAAGTATATGTATACATATCTATAATAAGATTGTTCCTTAGCCTATGGGGAATATATATGCACATATAATTTATTATATACATATATAAAATACCTATATCTTATTATTATATATATATATAGAATTTATATATACTTATATACATAATGTATACATGTTTTATTAGTTAGTAATATATTGTTATATAATCTGCCCCTTGTTCAAGCAAGAAGGAGCAACATGAAAATTTCCTCTTAATTAGTGAGAACTGATTGCTATGAGCGCCTTTGCAGCACCCTGATAAGCAACTGAAAAAATACATCCTTCTGTTTAAAATAGAAATCTGTATCAGCAACACAGTGTCCACGACAGTTGGAGAACACCAACTGACTTCCAAAGTGATCATTTGAAGGGAAAAAAGAGATTCCAAAGGTAAACATCTTAAATTTCCTATTTATTTTGTTTCTGTTATCAGATATATATATATATATATAGAGAGAGAGACAGAGATACAGAGAGAGATACAGAGAGAGACAGAGAGACAAAGAGGGAAATAATATAAATTCTCCTCCAAATTATCTCTCCACTTTTCAATCCTAACGGACAGAGGGATAGAGGAGGAAGAAGAGCAGGGAGGAGATGGAGGGGAGGAGGAGGGGGAGAGAGAGAGAGAGAGAGGAGAGAGAGAGAGAAGAGCGGAAGCTGGGAAAACAAACCCCAGGTCTTAAACATGCAAAGACAGTTCTCTCACCACTGTACTCTAGTCCTGTTCCTAGCTACCTCGAAATGAAGAGTTTGGAATCAAAGAGCAAGAATACTAGGATCACAGAGATAGCACAGCATGTATGGAACTTGCTTTACAAACTATTGACCCAGGTTTCCAATCCTCCTCCCCAAGTACTCCTATATGATTACTCAAGCCTTGCCAGCAGTGATCCTTTGAATTCAGAGCCAGGAGTAAGCCCTCAGCAACACTGGGTGGCCCTCCAAACCAAAGCTAAACAAAAGAAATAAGAGCATAAAGCTTAAGTAAAGGATGGAGTGCTTTTGATAAACAGGGAGATGAGAGGAATTCTTGTACTCACAGGAAAGCTTGGAGTTTGAATAAGCTTGACTGATAAGCTGCCTACTTTATCAGGCAGGTACAGGAGAGGTGGAAGACTCAGCCGAACAAGGACAAATAAGAGCCCCTGAGACATCATCACCTAACACTTAGGATCTCCACACCCTATTCCAGACCTTCACTCAGGGCAAATTCAGCCACATGAATCAGAGTTGGGTCATGAACATCTCCCAGACAACCTTCAGCATCTCAACACTGACAGCCCAACAGGTGTGAGCTCCATTTGCATGGGATTTGTTCTGGTTTCACCACCGTCTCTCCCAAGAAAGTGATCTGGGACCTATTCTGGGTACCTAGAGTAGTAGAATAGTAGGAGGAATGCTGTGGCATTTGGGAAGAAGGAACTGATCTTAACAAGTTAACAATGAACCCGTGAACTATTCTAAACTAATGAAAGACATCCTACCTGCTGCGCCATTGCTCTGATCCCTCAAAAATGCATTTTAAAAATAAGTGTATCAGAGTGCCTCTTTGTAACAAATCTACTAATAAAGCGGGATCATTGTACCTCTGACACTCCCCTATTTTATCTCTGAGGCAGGCTAAATTGATATTTGTTTCTTCATTTTCATTCCTAAATTAATTGATGTGCAAATGAGTTCAGATGATCTTTATCTAGGTTCACAGAGCAAGTCAGTGCTAAGAACCTAATCTCGATTAATTTCTAGTCAGACATGATGCACTCACTGAACACTGCAAGGAAGTTCTGCTCACTCTAGTGACCACAGAGAAGACAAAATTTGATCATTTCTACTGAGATTTTGGTCGGCTGAAACCCACTGATCTGCAGAGGACTGATTAAGCTCTTCAACATTGCCGAAGTTCAGTGAGGGTAACTTGCTAGCAAAGGATACCTTGAGTTATGATGTCTCTTCAGTTCTCAGTGATGTCTTAGATGGATCAGTAAGAATACACTTTTCAAACATAGTAAGTAGGGCTGGAGTGATACCATGGTAGGGCATTTGCCCTGCACGTGGCCGGGCCTGTGCTGGCCCGGTCTGACCCCTGGCATCTCATATGGTCCCCCGAGCACTGCCAGGAGTAATTCCTGAGTGCAGAGCCAGGAGTAACCCTTTAAGCATCGCCGGTGACCCAAAAAAGCAAAAAAAAAAAAAACCCATAGTAAGTTATTGCAGGACTCCTAAGGGCCAAAGCTGCATCTGCTCTGGATTGCCTCCGCAAAATAACTGTGATAAGGGTGTAGTCTAAATGTGGCAGTTTATCCGACCATGTCTGTACTAGCTGGTATAAATATTCTCCCAGCCATGCTATCACAATCTAATCTGGGACTAAAAAGCTAGATCTTCCCAGCATATTAGCCCCCTGGCCACGAGGGACACTAAGTAATTAGACCAGAGAGAAATGCTGTTTGCTTCCCAAGCTCAAAACAAGAACATGGCTCCCTGATAACGCAATAAAATATGAAAAACTTACAATGAAGTTGAGAGACTTTGTGGGCTTGGAGAAATATTTAACTGGCATTGGTGTTGGTCTTTGGTACAGTGACATGCCATCTCAGAAACCCTCTCTACATTACAAAGGGCATTCCCGCTCAAAACATTAGCACAGTAAAGGCCCTAGGAGTTTGAGATGCAGGGAGGGATTACCTAAGGGCATTGGACCCTCCCTAACCATAACAGTGGGAGGAAGGTTCTGAGTTACAGGGATATAAACTAGCTGGTTCCCGCTCTCGGGCTTTCTTTTCTTCCTGTGGGATCTCCTTGTGAGCGTTTATTCCCCTTGGAAGCTTAACGTGGTGGTCGCCATCTTAGCCTACACGTGGCTGGGGTTCTAGCCTGAACCTAAGCATCGGGTTTTTCCTTTTTGCTGATTTATGCCTGAACCCTGTGATAAGTAAAGCTTTAAAACCGCATCGGATTTCTGAGTGTTCATCCGCGCCGGCTCGAGTAGAAGGGAACCAAGCCTCCGGCACTGTGGGGGACCTCGGCGGAGCGCCTCCGGAGAGTAAGTAATTAAAAACCAATATTTTTATTTGCCTATATGTTATCTGCTAATTTCCACAAATAATAAATGGGCTGAAAATGTATTTATAATGTATCTATACTCATCTATAATGCAATTTCATTAATAAAAAAAAAAAGCCTGTGATCATCATTGGGATAACTCCTTGAGGTGCATAAGCAGCCCTTACTTTAAAGTCATCTACCTAAATATATACATACTTCAGAAGTCAGGGCTGTTCTGTTAACATCTGAAAACAATGAGGCATTTGTGTGGTGAAAAATTCTAACAATATGAAAAAATATATAGAATAAAAGAATGAAGGAATGTTCTCATTTCACTGTTCAAAAATAATGATGTATATCATTTTAGACATTTTGCCCATGGTGTGTCATAGTGTATGTATGTATGGACAGATATGTATTTTATACTAAAATAAGACTAGGATGTTCAGATAGATCTATGAACTCTGAGAGTCTGTATGCAGGAGGCTCTACACCTATTAGAATCGGCCTGAGCAAAGTCAGTGCCCCATCCATCTGCCACCCATTGCTGGGAATAGCTATGACTATAAATAAATGTATCCTCATAAAAATAAATTAAATAAATATACTTTATTCTCAGTTAGAGCTCCTACAGCTATTTTGAATCTCACAGAATGAAATTTCTACCCTTCCTGTGCTCAGATCAAAGATGTTTTAAGGAAGTCCCAAGTTTTCTTGTACCCAAACTGCTTTATTATCAAATGTTATTGAGTCTATCATCCAAATTTGTCCTCCAGAAATCTTTCCCATCTCTACCATTCTGATAGAAACACTCACATTCTTTTCCCTCTCTTTAATCCGCACTATGGCTTAATTAGTGCTCTTCAAAGCAACTTCTCACACCCCTCCTCACTAGCAATAAAAGATTCTATTAAAGTATAAAACAAAGCTGGTCCCTCCTTCTACTGAAAACTCCCAAATGTTGTATGCATGAGGCCTGCTCTGGTGTGAAAGTCAGGGTTCTAACAGTAATGATTAACCCCTGCATGCCACAGCTTCGCCATCACTCTTCCATCCCATCGCTGCCTTCCCTTATCTCCACCAACCTAGTTCAAAAGCCCCTTTAGAACTCTTTCCAAGACATCGCCACCCAGAACCTGGGCCCCATTGATCCCTCTCGCTCTAATACCTAGACATTCACCAAGTTACTACTTACTGTTTCAATGCAGAATTCTCTGCTCATCACATCCCAGTGGTCAATGTCTTCTTTGTGCCCTTTTACCTTAATCTTTCATCTTACTCTTCCTATGTTTGGCTATGTGACAGTTTTCACTGATTTGAATGACTATGTTGCTTTGGGAGGAGGTAAGCTATGAGAGGAGGATTTTTTTCATTATTGTAATCATAATATTCAGCATGTACATGTGCATTTTTTATTTAATGGAGAGAAAAGCCTAAATAGTAAGTGCTCAGTAGGCCAAAAGCCTCCACCTGTGATTTTGGGTCAATGATTCAGCAAAGGGTGCGGCGTGATAGTACCCGAGCCCTGCAATGCTAAGGGATATCTGGGCCATCCCAGCAGTGCAAGAAGCTTTTAGCTTGTATCCAGCGACACTGATACAGAACCATGTGGACCAGGAATTGAACTCAAACAGGTGCTAGCTGGCAATGTACTCATAATCTGGGCGCCATCTCCTAGTTCTTACATTCAACTTTTATATTAACGACACATTAATAGACTACATTTTCATTTACTATTCTATTTCTATCTTTCATGATATACTAGGTAGAACTTTCTATGGTATAAAAGCATTCCATGTTTCATTTAATCATTATCCTACTTTATAATTTCTCATTTTCAATTTTTACATAAGGAATATTAATAGGCATAATTTACATGCATTCTTCTGTCACATACACTTATATCACTTGATCACTTGAATCCCGTTATTCATCGATTTGCTCGAGCGGGCGCCAGTAACATTTCCATTGGACCCTATCACGTGCCAATGTAGCCCAATGGCATCTGGTTGATTCAGGAATATGAAGAGCCTCAAACCGTTCCTTCAGGGTCTTTACAAGGGAAGTCTGACCATCTTGTAGGTGGGCGGCCACGTGATCTTTTGACATCCCGTGGGATCCAGTCTGGTAACGGCTCTAGTCCGAGCGGTTGTCTCCAAATCGCATTACATGTCCAGCCCATCTGATTTTCGATGCCTTGGCAAACGAGACAGCGTCCCTGGATTCTGGAATAGCGACGGAGGTCAGAACTCCGATTCCTTCTCTCACTTGGAGTGAGGCGTGATATTCCAAGCATAGCTCTTTTGATGCCTCTCTGGGAGACCCGAATAGCATTCTCATCCTGCTTTCGTAGGGCCCAGGTCTCTGAGGCGTATGTTAATGCAGGGAGAACGGTGGAGTCAAAGAGATGTGCCCGGAGCCGGAGGTTCTTTGTCCTTTTAGCTATTTCTTCGATGCCTTTGAAGGCATTCCATGCCGCTCTTCCTCCTGCGCAGCTCAGGTTTTAGGTCGCTCATCATGTTGACTTCGACCTAGGTACACATAACTGCTGCATTCAGAGATGTTTGTTCCATTGAGAGTGAATGGGGCCTCTGGAACTAGTTCATTCTTCATAAACATAGTTTTCTTTAGATTCAGCTGTAGACCTATCTTCCACATTCTCGGTCAAAGTCAGCCAGCATTTGTGCCGCTTGGCTAATGTTTGGTGTTATTAGAACGATGTCATCAGCGAAGCGAGGTGGTGTAGTTGCCGACCATCTATCTTCACTCCCATTCCTTCCCATTCTAATTGTTGCATGATGTTCTCGAGGGTGGCGCTGAAGAGTTTTGGTGAAATGGTATCACCCTGTCGAACCCCCTCTTTTCACATTAATGATCACTTCTTTGTAGAATGGTGAGATCCTGGTGGTGAATCCGTAATACAGCTCACTAAGGATCTTGATGTATTGGGTTTGAACACCCTGTTTGGCTAGGGCTTCGTTTTTAGTCTCCACAGAATCAAAGGCTTTCTGTAAATCAATGAACGTGAGACAGAGCGGCATCTTGTACTCCCTACAAACCTCAATGAGCTTGGTTACTGTGTGGATATGGTCGATTGTGCTGAATCCTTTCCGGAAGCCTGCTTTGCTTCGCATGGTTGTCCTTCATCTAGTGTTCTGCTAATCCTGTTCAGGATGACTCGTAAACAGCTTGTAGATGACGGACAACAGGCAGATGGGGCGATAGTTGCCGATGTCGTGGATGTCTCCCTTCTTGAACAGTAGAACTGTCCTGCTGGTTTTCCATTGGGAGGGCACCTTGCATTCGACAGGTAGCGTGTGAAGAGCCGAGCTAGTGTATTGATGAGTACCGAAGGCAGATTCTTCAGGTGTTCGGGTCTGACTTTGTCTGGGTCTGGTGCTGTTCCTTCTTTACCAACGAGATGGCTATGTCGGATTTCAGAAGGGAGAACGTTGGAGAAATACATACCATCCTGTGGAATACACTGATATGGCCCCTTTATTTTTTTATAAATTGTGTAAGCCTAAAGACACTTCCAAGTGTTGTGTACTATGAGGAAGAGAATATCAGTTTCTATTGGAAATATGTGACCTGAACTATAATAAAAGTTTTAAAATAAGACAAAATAAGAAAATGCGAGGCTTTCTGCAATGTTTGAAAGCCTTACAGTACAAGTTCTACTATTTGGTGCACTTATAATCTTTATATTTACTTGAGGGTTTCGAAGCCACCTCTACACAAATTTAATTTCCTCCTGCATTACTATTGATGAAAAGTGACAAAGAAAATTATTACAAGAGTGGTCAGAAGCAAAGAGATAAAGAGAAATAAAAGATCAACAAAAAGTCAGTAATGTCAAGCAAATGAAATGGGAAGATTTATATAAAAGAGAATTCATATCTTAGGAGAGAGTGAGATCGTGAATCAATGATTCATCTAAACATGGAAGCACAAATGAATGTATGGAAAGGAAACAGAGGTCAATATAAAAAAAATTTAGGAAATGCTTAATGAGAAATTATTATTCTGAAAAGCAAGAGTAGCTGGACACATTGCCTAAAGCTAAATTTGTGGCTTTGGTTTCTTAACACAAAAATATCTTCATGAAAGTGTAAGGACCTGTAATTAACCAGGAGTTATAAGAGCAAGATGATTCTGACATGATTACTAAGATCTTTGTTTATCTCTGAGCTTCTCATACTAGAGCAAGGACCTCTCCGCTACCATTAAGTTTGACTATATCATGCTGAAATTGTAAAGCTTGAGTAAAGACAACAGAATGCAAACTGCATGGGGAAACCTAAGGAATAACACATATGTTTACGTTTATGCTTATACTCCTTTGATCACCAAAACAGAAGTGGTACCTGCTGGATGGATAAAGTGATTGCTTTCCATGTAGCCACCCTGCATTGGATCCCTGGCATCCTAGCGATTCCTTGAGCTCCACCTCAAGAGTAATCCCTGAGCATAAAGTCAAATATAGTCTGGTTTGGGCAAGATCTCCCCTTCTATCATCACTACCCCAACAAAAATAAAAACAAGCAAGAAAAGTAGGCTCCACAGATATATTTCTACATGGACTCAGAATAAAATACACCAGGTATACCTGATAATGACTGGGCTTAGAGCCACAAGAAGACATCAGCTGTACTGAAAGCCACTTACTTTCATTGACACATAGATTGAACTGACCAGAAAAAGATCCCCTCTTGATTAGCAATTTTGATTTTCCTGTGAATAAACACTAAACCAGATTCCTTCTGTAATCTTCTTCCCCAATGCCTCTCACATATTCAGGTTTTGACAATATCTGAAGTTATTTGATAGCACATCTGAGTTCATCAATCAGCGCTCATTTGAGGTGTTTATAGAGTATGCCTCC